>JACGDI010005351.1:86139-106321 GCA_014898725.1 Jacaranda copaia
TAATATGTTATGGAGCCACTTGTAAGAGTCCTAAAACTTGTAGATCAAGAGACAAAACCTACATTGGCTATTATATATGAAGGCATGGATAGAGCGAAGCTCGCAATAAAAGAGGCAACTAAGGATTGAAAAATTATTGGGATATTATTGATGAGCAGTGGTACAGACAATTGCACTAGCACTAGCATGTTGTAGGTAAATAGCATTTACCATTTAAATATTTTTTTTTCATTTAGTTGTAGTTATATATAACTAACAACTATACATAAATATGTACTTTAGCATATTTTTTGAACCGCACACTTCAATATTTTGGAACTTGTATGTATACTTATGAGGTGAGGTAAGGGCTTAAAGCTATAATCAAAAAGTTTGAACCTGACCTAGAAGCACAAACTCAAGCTCTCAACGAGGTAAGCACAATTATTTGATATTTTTATAAATATTTACTTTGTCAAGTATAACAATTTTTTTATTATGTTTTTTGTTAAATTAAGCTATTCGTGACATGATAGGAGAGTTTGCGTCTTCTCTTGCGAGGAGAGAAGTAAAAAGCACTTTACCAAGTATTTTCTATTATTTATTAAGTGTTATCATAATCATAATTATTTCTGTATCATCAAAATTATTATTTTGATTTTTTTAATATTTTGTATTAGCCGAATGGTAAATTAATAATGGTGATGAAGCTCCTCGCCTTAGAAAAACTACTATCAAAATCCGAAGCCAAACAAGCATATCTATTGGTTGTGAAAGGAATTAGAGCACATGGTCATTAATACACAGAAAACTTCACAATTGTTCGGCTATGGTAAAGCTACACAAGTTAGTTTATGTCCATTATATTATGTGACTCAGGGTGTGAAACATTCAGTATAAGAAAGATGATAATGATTATGATTTTTCTATTGATCTTAATCAAATATTCCATGATGATGACATTTTAGATGAGTAGACCCAAGAAAATGAGGTGCTTTTACTACCAGATGATATAGGGTAGTTAAATGTAGAATTAGAGAAAGAATATGATAATTTGATAATTAATACTCCAAGGGGTGCTAAAAAGAAAACAATCAATGCACTATCAAGACAACAGAAGGGAAAAAATGTTTAGATAAATCACGAAAGTGATGACAGTGATGAAACTAGTGGTAGTTATGATGGGAATGATGATCAAGGACCACATGATGGTGGTGGTGGTAAATGACATATTGATATAGGTGGTGAAGATTATCATGATAGTTAATATAACACTGGGATGTCGTAGGCACAAGGAGATGAAAATTTTTATGCAACTCAAGATACTGACCATGGTTTTTGTTCAAGAATAGAGGAGAAATGCCATTTCTTGGTTGACTTGTCAAGTGCTAATAATCATTCCCATCCTAGTAGAACATCTAGAGGAGGATATAGAAGTGTTGACGAGCATATGCAAAGTTTCGGCCTAGGAGAATACCAATAAAGTTGGCATAGGGAGTATTTTGATAATGTATAGGGCAACTATGGCAGTAATTGGTCCTCTCACACCCACTCTCATCACTATGATGATAGAAGCCATAACAGTTCTACTGAAAGACAAAACAGATATTATGATTCTTTGTCCTTCAATAGCATTGACTATGGATATTGTGAATTTGATCATGGATCGAGCAATACTGGTGGCAGACATAGTAAATTGAAAGGATATTGTGAATATACATATGATAGATATCGTGATCATTTTTCTTCCAGAAGCATTATATATCGTGAACATGATTATGAATCTTCTTCGAGTAATAATAGCAACATTGGTTATTAGGGATTTGGATACTATTAGCATGGTGATAAGCTGCTGTCATATGCACAACTATCTTATAATACTTTCTCATCACATTATTTTGGTTATGATTCATCTAACCAATCTGCAAATTCTTGACTTGAACCTTCTGGTACATATTCTTCATTTTATCCCCATATGGAAGGTTACTCATCTAGCTAGTTTCATAATCTATATAAGATAGATAATTATGATTTTGTACCCCCTCATCACTCCACATGGTACTAGTAATAAATTAATTTTATTATAATTATTTTTGTCATTATTATGCTGTATAATAGTTTTTCTAATATTTATGAGTTTCACGAAGCTAATTTACTCTATAACATTAATTTGTGATATCCAAAATTATGCTAATCCCTTTATATAAGCAAGAAAGAGTTTTAGATGTTTTCGTATTTTTCATAATTTATTTGAATTTTTTGAATAATTTAACAAAAAAAAAATATGCGGAACCCCTATGACTGTACCATGATATTGCAATGGAACTAGAACCTCAACCTTTGTTCTAGTCCCCACAACCATTCCTGCGAACCATGCTCTTATCTCGCAAGATAATCTCATCTCCCATAAATAGTGAAGATTTGCTTTCGGGTATGGCAAGCCAGGATCTATCTAAATAGAGAGAAAATTTTGCTAGAAAGAAATGGGAAAAAAACTCAAGAATAAGGTGAGGAGAGGTTTTTTTAGGAGGAAAAGAAACATGTTATCTTGGTTACACATGATTCCTACTTTTACTAAACTTGTGGTACTCAATAAACCTTGAATACACCTCAATTAGAAAAACTTATGGTTTCACACATTTTTCAATAGATTCGCCAAGGAGTAGAAGTGCTACAGAAGAGCTACATAATATACTTAGTAGTAAGCTACAAAGTTATCCAACTCTATAACAACTCATTATTAGGTCCTTATTGATATTATAAGTAAGGCCAATAGGAGCCCATGATGAACTATTCTAAAGGAGTAGACCTAAGTATAAAAAGTTGTATCCTCATTTTTAATTTCCCCTAAATCCCATATTAAATTTATTTACGCACATTGCAACTGGAGTGAAAAGAGTATTATTGGTTTTTTCATTGAAATTCATATGATTTTACATTGCTAAAAAAAGGGCATTTTGTGATGGAAAAAAATTGTCGCAATTTGTGATGAAATTTTTGTCACAAAATTTTCCGTAGCAAAACGAATAAAAATTGAAAAATATTTTGTGACAGATTGTGGTCCGTCATAAAACTGCTTCTTTTTTGACGGATTGTGATACGTCACAAAACTACCACTTTTGCAATGGAAAAAATCATTGCAAAATTGGAAAATTAAAAAAAAATAAAATAGTTATTAATGGAAAATTTCATCGCAAATTGTCGAGTTTACATAAAATCCCTAATTTCTTTTTTCTCCACTCAAATAACTTCCATTTTCTCTATAAGGCATGCCTTATTCTTGTTATTGTTCTTGTTCTTCTTTTTTTCTTTCTTTTTTAAAATTAGTTAAATGGTTGGCTAGTGGGCACTATCACTAGTTGGCTAGCCAATGTAGGTGTGGCCAATAAACTCATTGAGCCTAACTTCAAAGAATGGTTAAGAAACCTTAAGATAATTCTTAACTTAAATAAGAGAACATATGTTATTGATCAAAGTCCACCAGACACATTAGGTGATGACACAATTGATGAGGTTTGTGAAGTGTTCAAGAAATTTATAGATGATGATCTAGAAGTTAGATATCTCATGTTCGCATCCATAACTAATGAACTCTAAAAGACTCTGAGCAAATGAAACATGCTTCTAAGATCTACACACACCTACAAGAGTTGTATGGTGTTCAAACTAGACATGAAAGGTTTGCATTGTCTAAGGAGCTTTTTAGGTTAAGGATGAGTGAAAAGGAAAATATCCACGATCACAGGCTAAAAATGATTGGACTTATCGAGAAGCTTGGGCAACTTGACATGATAATGGACACTGACCCTTATGTGGATTTGATCCTTCAGCCATTACCACCATCGTTTGACCAATTTGTTGTGAACTTTAATATATCCAAGCAAACGGTAATGATCAATAAATTGGTGAACATGCTTGTGACCACTGAGGTGACAATGAGAAAAAAAAAACCTTTTATGATCATTTTTTCCTCTAAGTCAAAAGGTCCTAGGGGCTTTAGAAAGAGAGGTAAGAAGAAGAAGAGTTCTTCCTCGAAAGGAAAGCACCCAAGAAAGGTTCAGGAGGGTCAAGAAAAGGGATAAAATTGATGCAAGTTGTTTCCATTATGGTGAAAAAGGACATTAGAAGAGAAACTACAAAGCTTATGTTGCGACCCTTGAGAAGGGTATGTACTTCTTTGAGGTGCATTTGATGACCAATTCTTCATCATGGGTATTTCATACTGCATATGGCTCTCACCATTGTAATTCGTTATAGGGGATGGAAAAAAGGAGCTTTCATGAAAGGGATATGATTTTCGCCTAGGAAATGGAGTAAGAGTTGTCGCTATGGTCCAAGGCATTATAAAGTTAGACCTGGGGAACTCTTGTATTATTTTTGATCTAGTTTACTATGTACCTAACCCTGTTAAGAACATTATTTCAATTTTGGTACTTGATAATGAAGGATTTGATTTTTCTATATCAAATAGGAAGTTGAAAGTATTAAAGAATAGTTCTTTAATTGCTCAAGGAACATTAGTTAATGAATTATACATGATTCTCTAACTTCTCTAATAAATGTTAAAATAAATAATAAAAAGCCAGATATCCTAGAAAATGCCATTCTTTGGCATGCAAGATTTGGCCATATCTCTAAAAATAGGATGAGCAAGTTAGAAGCTCTCAAAGCACTAAACGTTAGTGGCATTGAGGACTTTTCTACATTTGAATTTTGTTTAAAGGAAAAATTGACCAAGGCTCCCTTTTGTAGGAAAAATAGAGCGCTCTACAAATCCTTTGGATTTGATCTATATAGATGTTTGTGGCCCACTAAGAGTTAATGGGAGAGGTGGCTACTCTTACTTCATTACATTCACTGATGATTATAGTCGGTACGAATATGTGTATTTTATGAAGTACAAATTTGAGTCCTTTGAAAAGTTCAATGAGTATGGAAATGAAATAGAAAAGCAAAAGAGACTTAATATTAAGGCTCTTCAATCGGATCAAAGGGAAAATACTTAAGTACCGAATTCTTAGATTATCTAAAGGAGAATGAGATTTTTTCTCAATGGACTCCACTTGGCACACCCTAACATAATGGAGTAGCCTAGAAGAGAAATCATACCTTGTTGGACTTGGTATGTTCCATGATGAGTTCTTTTGATGTATACATATCCTTTTGAGGATACGCCTTAGACATGACAGTGAAGTTACTAAATATGGTACCTTTAAAGTCGGTGCTTAAAACACCACATGAGATATGACGCGGTAAAGTACCATATTACCATTTTCTAAAGCTTTGAGGGATCTCTCACTTATGTGAGATGAACAGTGAGAGATAAGTTAGATAGTAGATCTATTTTGTGCAAGTTTCTGGGATACTTAAGAGAATCTATGGGTTATTACTTATATGATCCTTCGGAACAAAACATGTTTGTTTCGAGCAACACCTACTTTTTGGAAAAGGAATTTTTATTGAATAGAAAAGGCATTGTTATTGAACTTTATGAAGTTCAAGATGATTAAGAAATCCTACAAGCAGTGGAAATAAATGAATTATAAAAGCCTTGTACACAACCTCTAAGAAGGTCGGATCGAATCAAGAAGCAACCCAAAAAGTTTGAATTTGTTCATGAGACGGGACAATCAGATGATGATCTAATGACCTATGAAGAAGTTATATTGGACATAGGTTCGGGATGCTGGCTTGATGCCATGAGATCCAAAATGGGCTCCATTTACTCAAATAAAGTATGGACTTTGGTAGATCCACCAAAAGAAATAGTTCTCATTGGTTGTAAGTAGATCTATAAGTGAAAGTTTAGGGTAGATGGAGAAGAGTAACTTTTAAGGTGCGACTAGTGGCAAAAGGTTATACTTAAAGATCTCATATTGATTTCAAGGAAACCTTTTCATTGATCGCTATGCCTAAGTATATTCATATTATATTTACCATAGCTGCATATTATGGCTATGAGATCAAGCAAATGGATATGAAAACTACTTTCCTCAATAGCGATATTGAAAAAGAAATTTACATGGAGCAACCATAAGGTTTTACATCCAGGTGGAGCAAGCAAAAGGTTTGCAAACCCTAGAGATCCATTTATGGATTTAAACAAGTTTCCCAAAGTTACAACATGTGTTTTGACAAAAAGATCAAATCATTTGGCTTTGTCAAAAATGTGTATGAACCATGTGTGTACAAGAAGGCTAGTGGGAGTTTAGTAGAATTTATTGTGCTTTATGTCGATGACATCATTCTTTTTAGTAATAATGTAGGAATGTTAAAGTGTACTAAAATATGATTAACTACACAATTCTTCAAGAAGGATTTGGGAGAAGTATCCTATGTATTGGGAATACATATCTATAGAGATAGATCTAAGAGTATGTTAGGGCTTTCTCTCGCACATTGACAAAATACTAAAGAGGTTTAGTATGAAAGAATCTAAAAAGAGATTTCTTCCCATGGGACATGATATTTATCTCTCAAAGTCTATGGCCCTTGAGACTGAGGAAGAGAAACGAAGGATGTATCACGTACTTTATGCTTCTATCATTTGAAGCATAATATATGCAGTTTAATGTATAAGATCGGATGTGGCACACTCACTAAGCGTTATGAGTATGTTATAATCTAATCTCAGTGCGATTCACTGGTTGGTTGTGAAAATAATCCTCAAGTACTTGAGAAAGACTAAGGACTTATTTTTCGTATATGGTAATGGAGTATAAAAACTTAAGGGTTTTTGGATTCAAGTTTTCAATCCAATGTAGATGACCTCAAATTCATTTCTAAATTTATATTTTGCCTAAATGATGATGTGGTGAGTTAGAAGAATTCCAAACAAGACACCATAGTTGATTAACCATTGAAATGGAATATATTATGGCTTTGAGAGCTGCAAAGAAAGGTGTTAGGATGAAAAACTTCATTTAAGAGTTGAATGTAGTTACTAGTATTACTCAATTGGTAGTTGTCTTTTGTGACAACAACAAGGCAGTAGTGCAAGCTAAAGAGCTAAGATCTCATAAGCAACCTAAGCACATCTTAAGGCAATATCATTTAATTTAGGAGATCATTGATAGAAGTGAAATTCGAGTAAAAAGAGTTACCTTGAAAAAGAACATAATAGAGCTATTGATCAAATCCCTAATGCCAAAGGTCTTTGAAGGACATCTTGTGAAGATGGGTCTCAAGGCCATAGGGCATTAGCTTTAGGGCAAGTGGGAGATTGTTGGAATAGTGCCCTGCAAGTAGATATATTTGGCCTTGAAAAAACTAATTTCTTGTAAAATAATCATGATTGAATGATATTCTTTATATGGCTACCTTCATCTTATGTTTTATTACACTTCACTTGCATTTGGATGAAGCCTTTAGATCACCTATGACCATGTGACTTGGTTCGATGACCATGGAATAAGTCTCTCATGGTTGTGATCTCAAATCTTCCAAGTTAGATCTTAAGAGATAAGGTATCTAAAATTCGAATAGACTTGCACCGATAATGCATAATTCCAAGAGTTGGATATTACACCATTCCATGGGAAATTGTATGAGATATGGGTACATGTTAGAGAATAAGATATTTCAGACCTACCAAAGAATCCACTGGATAATGGCAATGGCAAGTTGGTAGTGGCTAATTCTCCTGCTTATGCTAGTGCATATTATTTGTCCGCTAACCTAAGGATTCATGGTAACCTTATGTTTGGCCCTCATGTTTTTACTCTTTCTTGACCATCTAGTGGGTTTTTTAGGTTGAGATTGGGTATGAGCTACCTAGCATGGAGGTTTGTGAGATCTAAGAGGGAATCTGATTCCTCACTGTTGTGAAGGGCGAGTGCATCTCCTATGTATTCAATAATGATAGATTCCCAGAAATTCTTACGCAAGATGGTGTGACAAGTTGGAAAAGGAGTTTTTCAAAGATGAGGTCACACAAAGGTGAGACATAGTATCGAGACTATTAGGGAGCCGACAAATATCTTGCTCTTGACCTCTTTCTAGAGATAGAAAATAGAAGAATCGTATTTGTATGGTATGCATAGAGTTACGATGGTTCTTTAGAATATTCATTTAAGCTAATTAGCTAGGATCCATGGGCTTGAGGTTGGACATCTACCGTGGAGATTGGGTATTGTTCAATTAATGAGATTAATTGAATTGAGCTAACTAGTTTAAAAGGAGTTTTAAACTAAAATGAATATAAGATATTCAAAAATTGCAAGAAGTTGTGAGCTCATGTTCAATGAATAGTAAAACGTATTGGGTTAAACACAAAATTCAATTAGTGTCTTAATTGATGGAGGAAATTTTCTAAGTGACAGAAAACTAACTCTAGGTGGACAGATTTTATGGTGCCAATTTTGAAGGTCATTTTTGGCTTGATTAATTTAAGTGTTAAATTAATCAATTAATTTAAGGAGTTAAATTAGACCAATAATTAAGAACTTAATTATTTGGTGCCAACATGATCATCAATTGGTCAAGTTAACTTAAAGAGTTAAGTTAGCAAATTGAGCTTAAGAGTTAAGCTAGTTTGACTTAAGAGTTATGTCAAAGGTTAATATAAATCTTGAAGGGAAAATTCAAATGAAGAGTTCATTTGAGTTGGCATTTTAATTAATTTAAAATTAGATTCCAAATTAAATTGAAATGCACATGAAATTCAATTGTGATTTGAAATTCAAGCTTGCTACCTTGGCAAGCAAGTGGCTGCCCACCCCCCTTGAGGCATTACACCATCCTCCTTCTATATATAGATATAGAGATGAGGGAATTCAATAGCTCACACCATTTGTGAAAAATTAGATTATATCACAACCCCCTCCAAAACTTCCTACAAGCATTGCATTTATATGTTGAAAGTTTTGCTCTTTTCTTATTCTTGCATATCTAAAATTGGCCTCCACCACATCAAATCTCCTCTCTTATTCTAGGTTATATATTGGAGATTTTGGAAGATTTAACTGGTGTGTGGATTATAACAATAGAGACAAATAAGAGAGTTTGCTTGTTTTGGAGATCCACATGCACAGAGTCTGATTTGGATAATTTCTCTAGGGAGTTAGAGAAAGGTTTTTGATCCAAAAATTTTACAGTGAGTTCTTCAAGGAGTTGAGAAGCTCCAGTACTTTCTTTGAAATTTTTGGAGGAGGTTTGGTTGGGCAATTTTTGCACTCTTCAAGTTGTGCCAGTTGCAGACAGTTTCTGGAATTGTGAAGAGTTCACAAGTTTCTCCTTGGATTTTGCTTTTCAAGGCAATGATCTCACCAAATCTGATTTTCTAGTAGGATTTGATCCTTGGTATGCTTGTAAGCACTAGTTAATTTTTTACTTTTGAAATTTTGATAATTGGATCCTAGTGCCTTATTTGCTTTCGTTTGTATCCTATTATGGATAGAAAAAAAATATTACTTTTTATTATAAAATTTTAAAAAGGTTGTCATATTCAAAATAGTGTAATTTAGACAAGAAAATTAACTAAATGTCCTTAATAATGAAAGAGGTTATTTACAATGTAATTTTAACTATTTTTTGTATTATTTATTCAATTAAGACAACCTTAAACATTCCTTCTTTTTATCTTTTTTTAATTCTTTTGTAAACACTAAACCAATGTCTTGCTCTATAAAACATTCAATATTTAATAATCCTAAATAGGCTAAATATTGGAGTTACTTTGGCAAAATATAGAGCCACAAAACTCAAAAGATGTAGTCTATTATTGTAAATGATTTTACAATAACAAGCAAAATATAATGACCCCTTAGAAAAAGAAAAGAAAGAATGTAGGAAGCATTACTTTGCAATCACACACCAAATAAAAAGAGTAATACTATGAGCTTCAAAGTAAAAAAATGAACTCAACTATTGTTAAAACTACAATGATTATGGTCAATAATAATTGAAAAAGTGTCGAGATATCTTTATATCATTGATTTAAATTATTAACATTGAGTATTTTTTTTTATGTTTTTATGATTTCTCATCACCATGATTCTTCATATTTGTTAGAGTGTTTAAAGATTTATGGAGACAAAGAGTTGGAAGACAAAAAGGTTAAGAAACGTCATATAAGAATGTTAAAGTGAGAAAATGCACTCTTGTCCATGAAAAATTGAAAAATATTCCATAAAATAAATTAGGACAATTGAGTCATTTATAATTAAAAAGGTGTTGGATATGGAGTGTTAGAAATAAAGTACAGAGTGCAGTGTTTAGTAGCTCTTTCTATAATAGCGCATCTTCATTTTTACACATTTCTAAATGGAATATTTTTAAAATAGTTTTTAGGGTTTTCTTTTTTTCCCAAACATAGTTATATTTTGAATGTCTGAAAAAATGTTTTTGCTCTAAATTTCTATTGATCGTATATTTGGAGATTCATTTTTGTATGGAGTTAATCAACAATTTTAGATGATGGGTTATATAATTGGCTTTCACACCAAAAAGATGATTAAAGGTTGGTAAAATTTCATTTATGATTTTATTTGATAGAAGTCATATATATGAGGAGACATGTTCATCAACATATTTAATAAATTTAATTTTCAAGTTTAAAGTATTATGCAATTTTATCCCTTCTTAGAAAATAGATGAAATACTCAGATGCTAGGTTGCAAGTTTACTACATTGGAGGAAAACTATGTGTTCTTGTGACATGCTATACTTGAAACATTGATACCATTTTTGACAAAAAATTGGATAAAACATTTGCTAAAAATTATGTTGGCCCCCAAAAAAGGTTTTAAATGTTCAAAATTTCACCTTGGATATAATATATCTAGATAAAAGAAAGGTTGATTTACATCCATATTCCCTAAGGTTTGGTATAATTATCAAAAAAACCCTCATTTTCTTGAAAATTACATTTACCCCCATGAATTTTGTCACTGTCCAATATTTCACTCTAGTTGTTAGTGACCGATAGGGATTTGCCCACCCACCATTAAAAAAATAGGTGAAATGATAAAATTGCCTCCATAATAACCAAAGTCAATTTTGACCAAGTTTGACTTTTTCTAATTGGTAAAAATACCTTTAGGGTGGTATTGTAAGATTTTTAAATTTTGTTAAGGATGTATTTGTTAATTTTTTTTTGTTTGAGGACTTAAATGCAATGAAATAGTTAAGAAACCATACTAGCTATTTTATATCCATTGGTTATGTTGCCTTTATATACACACATATTTTTCTTTGATATTCTTGCCAAAATAATATGGCTTCATCATGGTGCACATCATCTAGGGCATTGAAATATAGAAAAGAGAGGTCCAAATGGCAAAATTGTGGGAAGAAAACTTCAATAATGGTATCTGAGACTAGAATAATCCGAGAGGGCTTTTTTATTGTTATGCGGAGCATGGTTTCTCACATTGGTGTTTACCTATCAAAGAAGATAAAAATCGAGGTTGTGGTCATGGCCCAAGAGGAGTTTATGAAAATTTTGAAGCTACTAGTTCATTGCAAAGGCGACCTACTAATCATTTAAGTTTGAAGAATGAAAATCTATTGTATAAGCTTCTTGTAGTAAATATGCTACTTTTTAGTTTGCTCTTGGTAGGCCAAATTATCAAAAGGTTAATGAATTAGGTATCAAAAGCAATTTCAATTCTTGTCAAAATGTTAATGAATAGGGTGTGCATTTTATACCAATTGCAACATCATGCTTTGCACTATTTCATCAAGAAAAACCAACTATTCTAAAAAATAAGCCAATAAGTTGAACAAATATATATTGTAAATCATCCAAATAATGAATCATGCTTCCATTAATCACACAAAGACATCTTGTGTAATTTGTTCACCTAACAATTAAAAAAAAAACAAAACATCCTATCAGTCCAACCAATAGCCAACTAATCTATTCAAGCATGATCTGTCCATCATCGAAAAATGATCCAAAAATCAGCCAACAACCTTCCAAAATCCATCCATCCATCAAAATAGATAATCACAAAAAAAAAAGGGGTTAATGTAATTGTATCTATTTTGGTTAGAAATAAACAACATCATATTTGAGGGCATTGAGACTCACACTCCACATCTTCATTTCCAAGTCTACTTGACTGTGTAGTAGCTTTAGTTGGAGGAATCTTGGAGGATGCAGTACGTGCATCTTCCACATGTTTAGTTTGAGCAAGTGTAGTTTCCACATGCTTTGTTTAAGTAGGTGTAGCATCCTAGTGTTGTTGCTCTTCCTTATTTCCTTATTTGTTTTTTTTTTTTTTTGTTGTGCATAGGGATGGGAATAGGCCAGTCTACTCATTAGAGGCCTATAACCTAGCCTACTTATGGCCTAGCCTATTTAATAAAAAAGCCAGATTAAGACTTAAAAAGTAGTATTTTTACTAAATAGGCTAGACTTAAACTTTTGTAAAAGCTTACAAAGCCTAAGAAGTAGGCCCATTTATCCTTCTTCACATGAAAAGTGCAATAATACTAATATAATATTAAATGGCTAATTGAATTGAATTTCTTTAATTAATCCTTTATGGAATTCATTATGTTGTTTAGTATTGCTTTTATTTGAAATGATAATATTTATTTTATACTTAGATTTGAACTTTTCATAATTGTGCATTTATTATTTATCATTTTGATTATTTCTTATTAAGGTCTATTACAAATTTAATCATATTAAAAATTTAGATTTATATAATATTTAGACTTAATTGAAGTTTTAGTAGAAAATAATCTTTTAAGTAGGCTTTTAAAGGCCAAGTTAAGACTTTAGAATTTATTAAAAAGGCTAGGCCTGACCTTAAGAGAAAGCTTATTATAGATAATAGCCTAGGCTTAGGCTCATCATTTGCATAACAAGGCTAGCCTAGCCTAGCTTAGCCAATTTCAATGCCTAGCCGTGCAGTTGGTGACATAGGAGCTGGTTTTTTTGGTCTCCCCCTTTTCTGAGCTGGCATAGGAGTTTGAGATTGTACTTTAGACACCAAGACAGCCATAAGTTGTGCGGTGATAGAGGGTGTTTACAAACTCCTTTTTGACATTCTCTAAGAAATAATTATGTGAGACCTATTATTGAGAATAACTCCTAGCTTAGTCTATTTCCTCCTCCCCACATACAGAAGGTGGATGCACTGAGTTACCTTAAGCTGCACCACTTATGAAGAGAGATTGTTATAGTCTAAGAGGGCCTTCTCCAAATTTGGAAAAGGGCTTTTATCCTTTAGCTTGAACCATAAGCTTGGTATTGATTACTTCTAAGACATTACTAAGAGCTTATAGGGTTGGAAGAGAATGAGGTTTGCAAGCAACATAGCTGATTAGTAAAGTTTTAGTCTTTTCAATGCTGAGTAGTTCAATGAGTTTATTGTTAGGATAGTGGCTAGGGTAACTCTTTCATTGCTTGCTTGTTTATCATTTGCTTTTTTTTATTAATTTTTGTTCACTCATATGTATATATTTCTATATTCTCAACCTTTTATCTTAATTCCATGAGCAATTAATTTGTTATGAGGCAAGTATCATGTGGGAGTTTTAGAAAAGGCAAACTTTATTTTTTCTTGTCTAAGGAGATAAGTCGACTTCATTGCGAGCATGAATAGGTAAGAAAGACTTTAGTAACTCATGAGAACTCACTAGAGGGAGAAAGTTCCTTGAGTCATAGCCACAATGGTAACTATGGCTAGCTGATGTAATGGAGAAGTTCATATCATCTTCTACCCTTGAGAGGGTAGTCTTGGCACATTATTGTTGTCTATGATAAAACAAGCTATAGCTATAGTCATGTCTTGCATGGATTAGATTTCATTTGAACAAAGGATTTTTTGATTTTAGATCTAGTTGTGATGAAACTCAAATAGGACCACTGGTTGGCTAAAAATCATGTTGATGTTCTTGACAAAGATTTGATGGAAGCCAAGTTTTGTGAGTCAGGTCAACAACTTTGAGAGAGCTCATTGATGGAGCATCCCTAGCTCATAAGGGAATTTTCTTTTTAGTGTTTTTTTTTTTGTTTTTAAATATTTGGGGAAGTTGTTTTTTCCCTAAATTTTTTCTTTTTTCTTTATTGTATTGCACTAGAGACCTTTGTAGCTTATGTTCTTACAATAAATTAAATTAAATAAATTGAGTTTTTAGCTTTATAATGTTTGCAAAGTATTTCTCGATTACTTATTTTATACTCTGTAGGCCTTTGTAATAATAATTTTCTTTTTTGTTAACTTTGTAGCAATATAGGACCTAGAGTTGATTGTCACAGTCTCTTTGGCTCTCTAATGGACATGTTTTATCACCTTTATTATAGGAGGGCAGGACCAATTTGATTGTCACCAACCTCTAAAGTTTTCTTTTCCTTCCATAGTGAATAATAATATTGATTGACTAATTTGTAAAAACAACATAAAGTTTGCACACAGGAGCCAACATTGATGCAAAAAAAAAAAAATGAAAAATGAAAAAGAAGAACATTTGGTGCCTTGGTGTTAAAGTCGTGCCATTGCAACTAAAGTAAAAACAAAATGTTTGGCACCTAGGTACCAAAATTGAGGCCTAGGCGCCAAAGTGTTGCCACTAGAACTTAATGTAAAACTAGAAAGTTTGGCCTCAGGCACCCAATTTGTGCCCCCCTAAAACTTCATGTAGAAAAATAAAGTTTGACGCTTGGGTGTTGAAATTGATGCCTAGGTGCCAAAGTGGTACCGTAGGCATCGACATTGACGCCTAGGCATAAAATTAGTGTAATTAAAATATGCAAAAATAGTAAGTTTGGTGACCAGGCGGCAGAATTGCCTCCTCAACACTGTAGTGGTATGACTCACATATTGAAAAATAAAAGGTTTGGCACCTAGGCGACAAAGTTGTGTGCATAATATAAAAAAAACTGAGGCATTTAGGTGCCAACATTAACGTGTAGGCGTTAAAATGGTACTGATGATGTGTAAAAAAAAAAGAATTTTCATGCCCAGGCATCTTGGCCCTAAAATGGTGTGAGTAACATCTACATAACTATCAATCATACAATACACAAAAATAAGCTTTGCATCTACACCGAAAATGCAGGTTTGATTTGTGATATCTAATAAATTCTTTGCCATGTTGCCTATAAAAACTCTTAAAATGACAAACATATATTCAATTTTTTACTGTACGATTAATGTCCTTTGTACCTTATTTTTTAACATGTAACTTAATTGAAGCACCCCTAAAATTTGATATTTCAAAAAATAGTTAGAATTCAAGATATTCATTGGTCAAATTTTAGGGCTCAAAAAATAAATAAAAAGGACTTAATTATAAAAATTTTGAAATCCTTGGGATCAATTTGCAATTCACAGTAACTTGACTAGATCATTTTAAAAGCCTTTAGGGTTGCATGGTATATAATTTAGGTCCAAGAGGTCAAAGTTATGCTCTAACTATTCTTGGGGCTGAATTGAAGTGTTGCAATTTTCTAAAGGACCTAATTGAAAGCTAAAACAACTTTTGGTGGCCAATCTACAAATAAGGAAATTTCAATTATATAAATAAATGAATTTTCATTTTCAGCCCATTTCTTCTTCAACTTCACCAAAATCACCTTCTCTCTTCTTCTTTGGCGATCTCTTCTGGCAATAGCTGTTTCTAAAAACTAAATAGACTAATTGTTTTGGCGATCTCTTCTGGCAATAGCTGTTTCTAAAAACTAAATAGACTAATTATTTTTCCTCATCATAGAGATCACATAGTTACCACATACACCATGTTTCAGCCAACAAAGACCACCAAAAAGTGAATTAGAATCTCAATCATGATGGAGTTTGGCGGGTTTGCCATTCTGGTGACTTCTCATGGTGGACCAAGGTATAGTTTTGAAGGTCTCAGCTCAAGGATAAAGATGGTGGGCTTTGATTGAGATTTTAGGTGATGGTAATGGTGAAATTGGAAGAAAACTACAGTGATGAAGATGGTGGTGTTGTGCGATTGAGGCCAAAATTGAGCTTCAATTGGCAAAATTGATTTGAGGGTTTAGTTGAGTTGAAAGGTGTATTTTGGTGGTAAGATTGGTCTGCTCTAGCAGCAGCGGTAGAGAGTCAGTGTCATTTCCTCAATATGATGACCACAACTGTGTGCTTGATTTTTGATTCTAGAGTTTCTACAGCAGGATCTTGGGTAAAAGGAAAAGATGAATGGTATTGCTTATATATATGTGCATACACTCATGTTGTACATTATTTCCATAAGATATGTATCATGCCAAAGAATGGAGAATGGACATACAATTGATATATATATATATATATATGTTCACGTGCAAAGATTATTATCTGGTTTAGTGGGACTCGGCTATGTCATATTATATTGCTAACTTAAATTGAATAAGTTTACTAAATATTTAAGCTTTAATTATGTATTGGAAACTTTAGTAGCAATAATTACATAAATTTGTGATGATCGGGCCTTTATTGTTGAGTTAGGATGATATTATGGGGACAATTATGTGATTAAGGACCAGATTGTACCCTATTATTGAAATGATATATACGCCTGAGACTATTTTCATTTTGATCAGCTTAACTGGCATGTTTCATATTGATTGTGTCGATTAAATCGTTAATTATCGTACTCATTGATGAACTAGTATTTTAGGATTGCTAATAGAATAATTGTATTTATTTAAGGTTGAGTAAGATTGTGATCGTGGATATATTATTTTGGCTAGGTAATGAAGAGGTAGGTCCTGCGAACTAGTAAGCTGCTGTCTGTGATACCACTTTTAAGACTATGAAGGTAAGGGTCTGCCACTCTAGCCTTGATTTTATCTATTCGTTCTTGTGGAAAACCCCTGTGAGGGTTATATGTGCTTAAACTATACCTGCTCATGTTTATTGAAATCTGTAATTGATTGTGTACTTGCTTGTGATCTGTTAATTAACTTGTACACCCCAGTGATGGTTAGTTCTTGATTTCACTCTTATATGAGTTCATTCTTGTTCATTTCAGCACCAGAACTTCCTAGTGTTAACTATCTTGTACTTGTTCTAGATCAGTATTTGTTTCCATCTTATATTATTATTGAATGCCTTGCAGCATACTTACTCGCTCGTTTCTTGTTATCTGGTCATGATGGCTTAATCGTATTTGTTAAATGTTATTTTTTGCCTTGTCGGCATTTCTGTACATGTTATCTGTTGGCTTGCTGGCAAATTTAATTGATTGATATTGATTATATGTTAGTTATATGCTAGAGATACTCCTAGGTATCATCCATATGTCAATGATATGCTAGGGATACTCCTAGGTATCGCATGTATGTCAGTGATATGCTAAGGATACTCCTAGGTATCGATCGTATGTCATTAATATGCTACGGATACTCTTACGTATTGTTCATATGTCAGTGATATGCTAAGGATACTCCTAGGTGTCGATGATGTGTCAAGGTACTCCTAAGCATTAATGATGTGCTATTGGGGATATTCCTAAGCATCTACCATCTATCAGTAATATGCTAAGACACTCTTAGGCACCTACCGTCTGTTAGTGATGTGCTGGGGATACTCTTGGTGCCTACTAACTATTAGTGATGTGCTTAGGATACTCCTAGGCATCTACCATCTGTTAGTGATGTGTTGGGGATACTCCTAAGCTTCTACTATGTGTCAAGCTATCACGCTTGGATATGATCGACTGATTGGAATAAAAATTATTTTGATGTACATGTCAAGTTGGTTCTATTGAACTGCATATGACTTTGGCTTGTTTATTCTGACTATATCTTATCGTTTGTAAATTGTTCATGGAGCAATAAGGAATGGGAAATTCCTATTCACTCAAATCGTTATTTGTATATGAAATTGTTCTTGTTATAACTATCAAATTATAAGTTGTTGAGTTGATTTTTCCTCAATAGATTCTTACTACTTGCTATTGATATTATCCCTCACAAAGTCCTTTGAACTTACCCCCTATTTTATCTTAATTTCTCAGACACGGCTGAGTGGTAAGCTTGGACTTCAGGCATGGAACGGTGACTATTTTGTAATAGATTAGAAGTTTATATATTAAGACTAGATTTTGGTGTGTGGAATGTAAATATTATGTTATCTGTCAGGGGATTACTTTTATGTTAAGTTTCAAACTTAGAGATGTTATGATATGTCAGATTTTGACCTTAAAGTTGTAGCATGTAAGATGTACTTTAGTTAAGGTTTATTTAGGTTGAAGTTCGTTGCTGTCTCTATTAATTTTGGCAGAAAATTTTCTGATGGGCCAAATGCTTGTATTTTGAATTGAGATTTAAGTTTGAATTGGAGTGGTGCCTCAACTTAGGTGTTACCTAAGAGAGGGCATTATATTAATGATGCAAGTGAATGTAACACAAAGTTTTCTAGCATAATCCATTGTGAAAAATTTCAATTATCGAACAAAATTCTCATACACATATTCCAAGTGCATATAATCAATAAAATCCAAGTCATTAACTTCATCCCTATTGCTCAATTAATAAGGCATCAAGCTAACCTCACCCTCTAAATCAAAAGAGTCAATTTCATTCATATTTTTATACGCACCACGGCATATAATACATCATTATTTGCGAACAAAATTTTAATGACTAATAATGATGAATATTATATGCTGCATACCAATGTAAAGAACATACTTTCTTCATTACATAAGAAGTTTTCTTCACAAAATCTATCTTAATCTAACATTCATCAATATAATGTTATATTTACTTTACAATATATAATCATTTAGCAACAATTTTCTTATATAAAGTATTTACAATGATGTATTTGATAAGTTTACAATATTGTATATCCACCTTAAACATACATTATTTGTATAGCATATGTCAATTGCACATATTTCAAATTATTTAGTCATACTATCATGATACACTTAACTAAAAGAAGTACAAAATAAATTTACGCTAACATCAATTGAGTTTAGTTCATACAACTACTGAAAATTGTGCTTGTTTAAAATTTCGCCTATGAAGCACAACATAATTGAACTAAAATATTTACCTATGCTAAATTCGATTTTCCCTACAAATATAATCAATCAATTGATATATTTGTTGAGAATTATTTACAAAATGATGACAAATAATTTACAATTTTCAATTATTTGGTAACAAAATAAATAAATAAATAAATACATAGATATGCACGATAGTGTTGATAGCCATCTTTTCTAGGCAAAACAAAGATGTGAGAGATAATCCAAAATTTTCAAGCCTACTCAATATATGTAATGCCAAATGTGAGCACATTTGGCATTTGTAATATGTTTGAAGCTTTTATTCATAATTTGCTTACTTGCTTCCATCCTATCTTCTAGATTAACCATAAACCCAGAACATTTTGTCATGCTTAAGCATAGATTAAAATCATCAAATTTTATTACTATTCACAAGATTCACTCTATGAAAACAATTTACTAAAATAAACCCAACAAAATTTCTATTTTGTTTAATACTAGAACATATTATATGAAGAAGTTTGATGTAGTATGTCTTTTAGTGAAGCTAAAATAATCAACCATTCCTAAGTTCATGACTTCCAAGCAATATCAACACTAATTCTTTCTTTCCCAATTTTTATATTTCACACATTACGCATCTTCTTCCAACTCTATTAGTATTGGTAATGGTACAAATTCTTCTTCCATCACTTGGGTTTCTTCATTCCTTCATCATAGTTTTCATATATTCTTTTAATTTCAACTCTATAGGTAATGGTAATGATGGAGATTCTTTCTACTCCATTGGGGCTTCTTTGTTCCTCAATAATGGAATTTCCTAAGTTAAAGAATATATCATATAATATTTCATGAGATACAGTTAAACTATTTAGCCTATGTTTTTCTACCTATTAAGGGTGTTTTTAGACTTTTTTAAAATGTAATACATTATACTTTCCTTTTTAAATTTGGTATAATGACCAAGGTGACGCATAGTGATTAGAGATTGGTCTTACAAGTATCAACTATATAGGACCATAGTCAACTTGCAGAAGCATACACAGGTTTTCTACTATTCTCGTTTGCTTCTATAGTGAATTGAACTCACTGTAATTGTTAAAGGAAGCATACCTTTTGCATCTGAAAAAAGAAAAAGATTTCAATGTACTTTTCTAACTTAACTCTAGCCCACCTAAGGCAACATACACATATTCAAGCCTTTTACCATTTTTGTTTACATTTTATAGTAAGTTCAATTCACTATATCTTATAAAGAAAGCATGCTTCTTGCAGCCAA
>JACGDI010005351.1:106331-133711 GCA_014898725.1 Jacaranda copaia
AAGAAAATAGAAGAAAAGAAAAGAAATGCCAATGCACTTGTCGAACTTCACTTAAATCACCTAAGGCTGGATTTAGCTTAAAAAAAGTCCTACATAACTTGGATTTCATAAAAATACAAAATATAAATAAGCTTATTATTGTCAACGAATATAGAAATTTGAGAGGAGAATCTTGAAAGAACTTACCTATTTTATTGCTTGAGTACAAAACCTTCCTTGTATGCCTGTTTATTTGCTATCTTTGAGTCTTTTATTTTTCCTTCTATAATAGACATTCTATTTTTGCTTGTTCTTGATTATTATTATATTTTGGAATTCATATTTTGGATTATTTTTTTTCCAAGGAGTTGCTAGATATGGATCCAATGCAAGATTAATTTATTAAATATAACACAATTAGATCCAATTAAACATCTAACACAATAGACCTAATATTGAGTTGGATTGAATTGATGCATGGGTGCTTATTAGTTCGCCACTTCATAAATGCATATTCCAATAATGTATAATAAATAATAATTAAACTAAAGGTCATATGTAGTGAAATGCAAATGCAGAATAATCAAATTTGTCCATACCAATCATATGTAGAAAAAAATGCACACAATAACCATATTTAACAAAAATATATACACAAAATAATCACAAGGAAAGAATAATATCGCATCATGAGTGCCAAATATAGGAAAACCAAATAGCTACTAATGAAAAAACCATGAAAAATTACCTTTGATTATCTCCAGGAGTCTGCTTTTTGCACACTCTAGAACCAACATCGAGTGCTCATCATTGAGTTTGAACATCTTTAGAATATTGGGATGATCAAATTGAATGAAATTGTTTCTCTATCTTAAGAAAGAATAATAAAAAAAGAGTCATATTGGTATATTTATACCAGAAAATGTTTTATGTGAGCAATAACTTTGACCTTGAATTGATATATATTTTTTTCTTTTTTTTTTAATATACCTTAGTAGCCTCCATATGCCCATTCCAAAATTGTTGATGGACTTTGACAAACTGTCCACACCTAATTAAATACTCAAAGTTTGATATAATCCTTTTTATTTCATCTAGTGAGAAAACTTGAGGTGTCACTGCCATTTTGTCTTTTCTTTTATTATTGCTCAACCTTCATCTTAATAAATAGACACTTTGATGACCACTATCTATCATCTGTAGGAAGTAAAACAAAATCATGTAACATTAAGTTAATATTGATCAAAATATTAATCATTCAATATATATATATAGAAACAAGTTTTGTATCTACACTTATCTTAATACATTTCAAATTAATCAATCATATTATCTAAGTATATTTAACAGAACAAACTATAAAATAAATTTACACTAGCATCAATTAAGTTTCGTTCATACAAATATTGAGAATTGTACCTACTTAAATTTCACCTATCAAGTACAATATAATTGGAAAAAAAATATTTCCTTATGCTAAATTTAATTTTCTTATGAAATATAACTATAACACCTCAATTTTTGGAATATTAATTTAAGTCGATTGAAATTTAATTAATTAAAGTTTAGGTAGAAATGTGGGAATTGAGGGATTTAATTGTAAATAAGAAAAGGATTTAATTGTTAAAAATTTTAAAGTTTTGGGGTCAATGTGAGATAAATAAAAGCTTAAGGATTTTTAAAATAAACTAGTTTGGACCCAATTGCCCAGAAGCAGAAATTTAAGAGCCAATGTGTAAGAATTAAAAGTGGAAGGACTCAATTGAAGGCCAGGAACCAAAATGAAGGTAGTTCAAGAGTTTTGGGGTAAAAAGTTGGTCGATTAGGAAGTTTTGCGGCTAATTAGGAAATAACAAAAAATGTTTTTATATATATAAAATAAAGGATGGAAATTCCTTAAATTCTAAAAAATGGCCCAAACCTTTCCCAACAGAAAACCACCATGAAACCCAAAACCAATTACACAGAAATGTTCCCCTTCTCATGATGAACCCAACCATACCAATATTTAGCAAACAAATCGATGAATTTATTATGAAATGAAATTGACGGCAAATGAGCAATGGTTTGGCAGTTCCGTCACTTTTGGCAATGAAAAGTGGTAGTGTTTCGGTGGGTTTTGGTCACGAAGAGGTGGGTAGGCTGGTAGTGGTGTCAATTAGGGGCTTTGGTCAGTGGCGGTGGTGGAATTAAGGTAGGTGGTGGACAGCAGCAGGTTAGGGTTCCTACAGTGGTTGACAGCCAAATTGGCCGACAAGGCAGTGGTGAATCACTTAATTGTTTGAGGGGTTTTGATGTTCACATTGAGATGCACCTGGTGATGGTGTTGGTTTCCATCTCTGATCACAGCGCATGATGCTTTAATGATGGCGCGTGGCGGCTGAATAGTAGCAGCATTTGGCCAGTTTGCTTGGATTGAGATTTTGAACTCATTTGGACTATTCCCAACCTAAGATTGGATTTGGATACGACCTAATTTGTGTAATTTGCATTAATCAAATTTTAATTCATTTAACTTGTCAAATGTAATTGAATTTTCAGATCAAAGTTTGATTACATCATGAACTGAGACCATTAAACTATAGTTTGCCCAAGTTAAGGATTAATCTTATTAAGTTAAGATTATCAATTTATAGTTTGACTCAGATCAATAATTTAATTTTAGAGTAAATAGCAGACAACCCCCAACATATATGGTCTTTGCACTTTGCCCCCCAATCATCGCAAGTGTGTGGAATGATTACCTAACCTTTGCTCAATATGCTTAAATATCCTATGTTCCAACTTTCCAGTGGTATATCTAACAGTTGTTACACTTTGCCCACTGATGTTTTAAAAAAAAAATTATTTAGCCACCTAAAGTAATCTAAAATATTAGCTTTAGCATTAAACTCATATTTTGGTGGAGTAAAGTCAAATATTTTGCCAAATATTGTTATCATATACTACTTAATCATGAATATATCACTAGTTCAATAAATTTGAGTTATCTGAAATCTATAACAACTTAATGGTACAAATTTTTCTAAATTAATGTGTATAAGATAATTAAAAATTAATTTTAGGGTTATACAAAATGATTGTTATGCTATACTTGTAAATTTGTTTTTACTTATTTAATTAAGAGTGTAAACAATTTAGGGTTTTAATTTGAATAAGAATATATAAGATAGGTGACACTTATTGGATGAATATTGGCAGCTAATAATGTAAATCTTAATATCAACATTAGCTCTCTCATTTATTACTCTATTTAAGTTAAAAATATTTAATATCATTTGCTAACAAATATGCACAATGTTATATTGATAAAAAATCAATTAGGGTATAATTTTAAAATTATTTTCAATTATTTTATTCATATAAACTAAGTAAATTATAATTATAATTTGTAAATGTAAATTGGTTAAACTGATTTAACTATCCATATATTAATAAGTGACTAGGGTATGATAATATTTTTTATAAAATATTTCACTTAATTCCATAAAAATAAAATCTAATGATAAAAGTGCTAGACTTTAGAATAATTAAGGTGTTAAATGCACATTTTGTTAAAGTTCAGGAAGTAAATTGCAACATACCCAAAGTATTTTAGCATCTCTGGTGAAATATTCTGCTGAAAAATAGAACAAAGGGGCATTTAAGCACATTGAGCAAAGGTTAGATAATTTTTTCACACATTTGTAGCGTTTGGGAGGCAAAGTGCACATGACTCTATACTTTGGGGGGGGGGTGTTGTTGTCAGCTATTTTCCCTTAATTTTATAAGTGTTGGGCTAAGAATTAATTGTAAGATTCACACGTGGTAAGTTAAGAAGGATAGTCTTATATTTGTTTTCATGGACCTAGTAACATGATATGTTGTAAACTAAGTAGGATTATGTCCAAATCATAGTTTTAAGTTATATGAATGTTGGGGTGGAAATAAATTATTAGGTCGACGTTGAGACCTTAAATAAGATTTTAACAATCAGTTTATTGACTTGTCGAGTTAAGAACTATGATAGGTGATTACCTTGCACATTTGAGTGTAGCATGGAATTTGAGAATCATGATTAAATAGTTAGAGTAATTGAGGAATTTGATAAGGATATTTAAGTGTATTAAAGATTATGATTCAGAAATCATATTCAATGTTGGGTTTAGATTATTTTCTCTAAACTTTAAATCAATTGGGAAATAAGGTCATAAACTATGTACATATCTAAGAATTATCAGAACTATGTCAAAATACCCTAAGTTTGATAAAGACATTCATTATATTTATAGTTGAGAATTAGAGGATTGATAGAACAATAACTCGAGTTATTTTATGATAATTCTCGGACAAACTAAGAAGCCAAGAACTAAGCGACCACACGACTAGGAATTTCTCTACCTTTGCCAGGTGAGTTTATACTCATTAGTATGAGATTCTGTTACTTGGTAAAGAACATATATACTTGTTATTATATCCTAGACATTTGCTCCCTTCTAATCTATGTGTTGAGAATAGTATTCCATATTGTCTTTTTACTTTAAGCATTTCTGTTGATTTTGATTGATATCACTTTATCTTAAATTGGTGATTGTGTTGAAAAAGCTGAAAATGATTTTGAAATATACGTTTTATCGCCATGTCCTTCTAGAAATCAACTTGGGCTGAATCGATTTGTATATTAACTTGGTGACTTGATAAGTGATTTGGATGTTATTTTAAGACATAAACTCCATCACAGCCATGGTATTCATGGAAATGGAATAGATATTGAACATCTGATGTTGGTCGGTTATGGTAGAGCAATATTTTATATGAAATGTTGTTGGACACATTCTGTGATATCTATGATTATGATTAATACCCTTGGGGGTAGGCCTTAAGATTGCATATGGGTGGACCGGGTGGAACAACAACAACCAACCCCTAGCTAATACCCCGTTAAATTTATCCAACCTCATAGTTAGTTGAAGGTGGCTGACCATGGAGAGATAAGGCATGTAGCTAGCCACGCTTTCTATATATTAATTATCTGAGCTAATCACTTGAATAGGAGTAATAAGGATTTTTAGGTTTTTGAAAATGGAGTGATAAGATAGGAGAACCACCAACAGCTCTTATTTGTAAATGTTTGCTAAATTGCAAGTGACTAAATTATTAGTTTGATATTGACGCCCTAAATCCTTTGTGAGAGATAGTGAATTTTGTGAAGTCTCATCATTCGTACAGGATGGTGGTGAGATAGATCACCCTTAAATTTTAACTAAAACCTTCTGTCATAGCTTCTAGAAATATTTATGCTTCTACTTGTCTCTTAAATACTATTTGTGAAATTGTCACTTTGTTATCCTTGCTAAACTATGTGATTAAGTCACACAAACTTACATTGTTTTATTGTTTCTTTCATTCTTTACCCAAAATAGGATTGAGCATTGAAGATAGATTAAACTTGGCAACACACAAGGTAATGAGGGTGATAGAAATGCTAAGTGCCATTCAGGATATTTCAATTCAGAATTGAACATCCGATGGCTGTTGTTGTAGAAATTAATTACTTTAGAATTTTGAGAAATGCATTTTCTATTAATTGTAAGATTAGTGGTATCGAGTGACTAGCACCTTGGTGGGAAGTAGGTGCCTCCTGGCCAGGGCATTTCAAGTGGTATTAGATCTTAAGTTTGGAAACCTAAACTACACTAGAATATGATCCTTTGAATGTGAAAGATTTGATTAGTAAAAAGTAAGTTTGATTTTAAGATTTGAAAGAGATTCAAAAGTTTTGGCTAGTGGAGATGAAGTATGATTTTGAAATCTAGTTGGGATGTGAATTTTTTAAAAATGTTCGATCCGAATAATGTAAAGGGTTATGATTGGGTGTGCAACCAATGCATACTTCATAGCTTCTGAGATATTGAGCATGTGACTTTTTATGGTTCGGAAGAATAATATCCTTGGAAATTTACATTTTGTGTGAATTGTTTGGGAAAAATTTTAACTAGTATATGAGCTAATGACTGAATTAGATAAAGTTAGATTTGATGGATAAAGGACTTTATTAGATCATTAGTTTGGACATAAGGGTGTATCATGGCCTGAGATAAGGTTATTTAGAAATGATAGGTTGATGACTTGAATTTTCTTGGTATATGGAATATTGGGATCAATGAGGGCTAAGGTTGACATGCAAAATTGGCTAGGATGTGAACTTTTGGGATATTGCTTGATATCAAGAGAGCAAAGGACTGATGTTGGAATTGCCAACCAAAATCTAATTTGTTACTCTGGAAATGTTAAGCATATGACTTCATTGCGGTTAAGTAGACTAACACTTTCAATATGGCATTATTGTGTAGACATATCTTGTGACAACAAAACTTGAGAAACAAAGGATTATTTTGGATAATTAGCATTTTAGTTCATACATGTGGTTAAGACCCATACGTTATTGTTATCACAAAGGAATTTATATTTCAATAATAGGATTGATTAGTGTAACTCTATTATGGTATTTGAAAGGAAAATAAGGGATAATTCTCATAAGGAAATCTTTTTAGGTAAAGATGGCTGACATGGAGGTATGGGCATAAGTAAAATGTTTGGGAAGCTAGTTCATTAATAATAGGGAAACTCCCTAATATGATTATAGGATGACATCAAATAAATGAGAGAAAGTTTGACTATAAGAATGAAGTTATTAAGGAATGTAGAAGATATCTATGGTTAGTAAAGGAATATTAAGTAAGGGTACAAAAATTCAAGATGAGGGATTTAGAGGAATTGAATGGAAACGATAAGGTAAAAAGAGTTTAGATAGAACCCTAATTTAGAAGGATTTGGTGAAAGATGATGACTATTGTTTTGGCAGGACATAACCAATCATTAAAATCTAAAGATATAAGATGTGCGAATGATAATTAAAAACCTACATACCAAAGCGAGGAACCTTGAGAAGATTTTAGTAGTAGAAGGGTAAGATGTTATGGAGATTGAATATCAAGTGTGATTGGCTAAATGATGTCATTAGTATTATGTGGGATTTACCTAGAAATGTAATAAACTTTTAGGAAGACCTCGGGTACCTCAACTATCCTTAACAGGGGCCCATAACTTCTATGGTGACTTACTTCATATGGAGGGCACATATTGGAAAAAGCATGGGAATGCATGTAGTATGATAGTGGCATTTTATTTGAAATTATTCTAAAGTCAGGTAGTCAACCTCAAGTGTTCAAATGGACAAGAGCACATAAGTAGCTAAAGATACTGTTTAAGCTTTCAATGTCAGTTGAAGGCCTAGTCCTATATAATCTAAACCTTATCTCATATGCAGAATCTAAGAATCATAAATGTACCACTCATAACTATACCTAGTGTATACATATAAATTTTGCACACTGGTAGTAAGCTACATAGAAGCATATGATTTGATATGAAATCTTAGGTAGTGTTAACATAAATGATTATGTTATTGGTTTTTAAATGTACTGAACCTAGCTTGGTTATGTGAAATATTACATATGTAAGCTTGAACTCTAGGGTGGCTCATGTAAATGTCTCTGCTTATATAGGTTTGATGTTGACGACAATTGTGGGCTTGGATTTATTATGCATTTTTGGGATATGCAATTACGTTGAAATTTTTAGTTTGTACCTATTTGGGTTATTAAGACTTTGATACTTATGATATTGTAAATTTTATTCTAGTAATGTTGTTTAAGTTAATACAGCTAGGGCGAGTAGGTAGTCCATGATATCCAAGTGTATGATCTATCATACTATCTTAGGAATGTTAAGTTTGGACTCAATCACTTTTAACGTAAGTATTATGTAAACAAAAAATTATAAGATTAATGAATGTGTGCAAATGATGGTGGCTTTTCAGTACCTTTAAGTAATCATACGGTAACCTCTACATTGTTCTTACGACAAGGACAGGAACTAAATAAGCCTTATTGAATATGGAATCCTAATACCTTGATCCACACACATTACTTGGCCCAAGGTAAGGATGAATAATTTATTTAAGATTGAATTAAACTAAATTGTTCTTAGTTATAAGTTAGTGGAGAAGGCATTCTAAGAATTACCTCTCATTTGTAATGTAGGTACTAGGGATAGATACGACATCTTTTAGGTAGTTAGACTCCCATGATGTTTGCAGATGTGATATACAGGTTGTCAGATTTATTAAATTGGGTTCTAGAAAATCTATTCAGGATAATTATTGGATTTAGATTTTAGGAAAGAGTTGTACTGCACTCATACTTGGTATTATAGATACTTACAGGAATATCAATTGTGCATTAAGTAATAGAGTATCAATTAGGAAAAAGATCTATTTAAAGATGTGTAATACCATAAAGGATCATCAGGATAATCTTACTATGGTCAAGGTTATAGTCAATCAAGAAAAGCTAGGATGTAATTATGACAGAAGTATAGAACTCTTTGGGCTTTATCAAATTAATGTTAAAAATGTGATTGAGGTTTCTTATGATAATAGGTTGATTGACTAGATAGGAGAATTGGTGGCATTAAAGTACTAAAGACGTGAGATGATTTTGCGAACTAAGGACCAGGATTAACTTATGTTAGTTATCATTCTTTCTACAAAATGTGCAGGATAGTTTTATATATCCATGCTAACCAAAAAGTTAGTTATAAAAAGATGATTGCATGTATTATAAGGAATTTAAGTATGGAAATGGGATTGTTCCATTCAGGATAGAGAATTCACTACCTTGGGTTGTCTCACTACATTAGGGTTATTCATATTAATGATGGAATTTCTTGGAAAATATGATCATAGTATATCAAGTTAAAGCACCAACATACGAACCAAAAGGAGCAAGAAGGAATAGAAGAATTATAAGGAATCTAAGTAATGAGTATTGGGATAAACCAATCCTTATATCATAAGATACGGCACACATAACTCCTTGAAAGAAACTGGAACTTTGATCATAATGAAGTGAGGTCACAATAAGCTGAAGAAGATTGAAAGATATGCTGGGAATACATGTTTCTTAGGCTTTGACAAAACACATCAAATGTGATCTTCTTAAGGTTATAGGTCCATCGATCTAAAGAATTAAAAATGGGCTGGTCTTTGAGTAAATAGAGATGTATGGAAAAATTTTGGGGATTAAAGAGATGGATTAATCCTAGTAGTTTTTTTTTTATCTTTCCTTGAGAAACTTAAGGAAAAATCAAGCACACTTGTGCTTAAGATGAATATAAGACCATATAAGAGCAATTTTATAGGTACTGGAAAGACTCGAGACATAAGATAGATGATCTTGTTGGACATGGGACATTGAAAATCACTTAAAACACTTGATAAAATATGGAAGGCTCAAGTAAGTAGTAGGTTAGTTAGGAAGTTTTGGGGCTAATTAGGAAATAATAAAAAATGTTTATATATATATATATATATAAAATAATGGATAGAAATTCCTTAAATTCTCAAAAATGGCCCAAATCTTTGCCAATGGCAAATCATCGTAAAACCCAAAACCAATTACATAGAAATGTTCCTCTCCCCATGATGAACCTAACCATACCAATATTCACTAAAAATAACCTATGAATTCTCCATGAAATGAAGCCGATGGTGGATGAGTGGTAGGTTGGTGATTCTACCGCTTTCGGTCATGAAAAGTGGTTATGTTTGGGTAGGTTTTAGTCATGAAGAGGTGGGTAGAATGGTAGGGGTGTCAATTAGGGGCTTTGGCCAGTAACGGTGGTGGAATTGAGGTGGGTGACAGATGACGGCGGGTTAGGGTTTTCATAGTGGTTGACGGCCAAATTAGCTGTTGAGACAGCGGTGAATTGCTCAATTAATTAAGGGGTTTTGATGCTCATGCTGAGATGTACCTAGTGATGGTGCTGGTTTTCATCTCCATAATGGTGCATGGTAATGACGTTTGGGCAGTTTGCTCAGATTAAGATTCTGCACTCATCTGGACAATTCCCAGCCTAAGATTGGATTCGAATATGACCCACTTTGGATAATTTTCAATAATTGAATTAATTCATTTAACTGGTCAGATGCAACTGAATTTTCAGATTAAAGTCTGATTACAACATGAACTGAGACCATTAAACTATAGTTTAGCCCAAGTTATGGATTAATCTTATTAAGTCAAGATTATCATATTATAGTTTGACTTAGATTGATAATTTAATTTTATTAGTGTTGTACTAAGAATTAATTGTAAGATTCATGCTTGGTAAGTTAAGAAGGACAGTCTTACATTTGTTTTTGTGGACCTAATAACATGATATGTTGTAGACTAAGTAAAATCATGTCCAAATCAGAGTTTTAAGTTGTATGGATGTTAGGATGGAAATAAATTATCAAATCAAAGTCAAGACCATAAATAAAATTTTAACAACCAATTTACTGACTTGTCAAGTTAAGGACTATGATAGGTGATTACCTTGCACATTTAAGTGTAGCACAAAATTTGAGAATCATAACTGAACCATTAGAGTAATTGACTAATTTGATAAGAATATTTAAGTGTATTAAGGATTATGATTCAAAAATCATAATCAATGTTTGGTTTAGATTATTTACTCTAAACTCTAAATCAATTGGGAAATAAGGTCATGAACTATTTAAACATCTAAGAATTATCAAGACTATGTTGGAATACCAAACGTTCATTATATTTATAGTTGAGAATCAAAGGGTTGATAGAATGATAACTCGAGCTATTTTATAATAGTTCTCAAATAGACTAGGAAGCTAAGAACTGAGTGACCACATGACTAGGAATTTCTCTGCCTTTGCCAAGTGAGTTTATACTCATTAGTATAAGATTCTTTTACTGGGAAAAACATATATACTTGTTATTATATCTTGGTTATTTGCTCCCTTCTAATCTATATGTTGAAAATAGTACTCCATGTCTCCCTTAGCATTTCTGTTGATTTTGATTGATATCGCTTTATCTTAAATTGGCAATTGTGTTGAGGAAGCTCAAAATTATTTCGAAATATATGTTTTATTGCCATGTCCTTTTAGAAATTAGCTTAGGCTGAATTAATTTGTATATTAACTTGTCAACTTGATAAGTTATTTAGATGATGTCTTGAGACATACACTTCATCATAGCAATGGTCATTCATGGAAATAGATCAGATGTTAAACATCTGATGTCAGTCTGTCAAGGCAAAGCGACATTTTATATGAAAAGCTATTAGACACATTCTGTTATATCTATGATTATGATTAATACTTTTAGGGTGGGCCATGGGATTACATGTAGGTAAACCCTGTTGAATGGACCAACGGTGACCAACCCTTTGCCAATACCTCATTAAATACGTCCAACCGCGTAGTTTGCTAGAGGTTGCTGGCCATGTGGTGATAAGGCATGTAGCTAGACATATCTTCTATTTATTACTTATCCGAGCCAATCACTTGGACTTGAAGAATAAATATTTCTAGGCTTTTTAAAGTGGGGTGACAAGGTAGGAGAACCACCAATTACTCTTATTTGTAAACATTTGCTAAATTGCATGTGACTAGATTATTAGTTTGATGTTGACGTTGATGGTGAGATAGATCACCCTTAAATTTTGAGTAATATCTTCTCTTATAGCTTTTGAAAATATTTATGCTTCTACTTGTCTCTTAAATACTATTTGTGAAATTACCACTTGTTATCCTTGCTAAATTGTCTCACAAAGTCTCTTGGACTTATGTTGTTTTATTGTTTCTTTCGTTCTTTACCTAGATAGGATCGAGCAATGAAGATAGACTAACCTTAACAACACACGATGTAATGAGGGTGATAGAAGTGCTAAGTGCCATTTGAGACATTTTAAATTAGAATCGAACATCCGATTGATGTTGTTCTAGAAATTAATTACTTTAGAATTTCAAGAAACATATTTTCTATTAATTGTAAGATTGGTGTGTGAAGTGAGTAGCACCTTGGTGGGTAGCAGGCACCTCCCGGCTAAGGCATTACAATAACCAACTAATCAATATATTTATTGAGAATTACTTACAACAAATTCACAAATAATTTACAATTCCCTAATACTTTGCAAACAATAACAAAGAAGGAAAAAAAAATTGCATGATAGTGTTGATAGCCAATGTTTTCCGACAAAACAAAGATGTTTGAGATAATCCAAAATTTCCAACCCTACTTAATATATGTAATAAGAAATTTCATTTCAAAAAAAAAAAAAACACATATGGCATTTGCATCTTGTTTAGAGCTTTTACTCATAATTAACTTACTTAATTTCATCTTATTTGGTAATGAATGTAGTGCCTTGTAATTGGAGACAATGGTCCTATAGGTACCAACCGTAGAAGACCATAGTTAGCCTGCACACACATACCCAAGTTTTCTACCATTCTTTTTTACTTATATAGATAATTGAATTCATTACAACTTATAAAGAAAACATGCTTCTCGCAACCAAAAAGAAAAAAAAGAAAAAGAAAAAGATGTCAATGTACTTGTCTAACTCAAGTCTAGCCCACCTTGGGCAAGGCACACATACTCAAGTTTTGTACCATTTTTGTTAGATTCTATAATGAGTTCAATTCAGGGAAGCAAGCTTTTTGCAACCAAAAAAAGAAAAAAAAAATTCCAATTTATTGTTCTAGCTCTACTCCAGCCACCTTAGGTTGGATTTAGCTTAAAATAGTCCTACATAGGTGGGACAAAAATTGGATTCCTTAAAAATTGCAAAAATATAAATAAGTCTATTAATGTCTACAAATATGGAAGTTTAATAGGTGAAGCTAGAGTGAATTTATAGGTTCTATTGGTCAAGTTCATAACATTCCTTGTATGCCAATATGTTTATTTTTTAGTCTTTCTGTAACAAACATTACGTTCTTGACTATTAGTATCATTTGAAATTCATATTTTGCCTTTTTTGCGCAGGGAATTGCTTGACATGGATATAAAGTGAGATCCATCTAAACTATTTAATTAAATTAAACCCAAATAAGCCCAACTAAACACCTAACAAAATATACCTAATATTAAGATGGATTGGAATGGATGCATGTATACTTATTAATTAGCCTCTTTACACATATTCCCATAATCTTAAAGCACATATAGAATAAACAAATTTGTCCATATCAGTCATGTGTAGCACAAAAATGCACACAATAACCATATTTAACAAAAATATATACACAACATAGTCAAAAGAAAAAAATAATATTGCATTATGAGTGCCAAATATAAGAAAACCAAACAACTACTAATTAAAGGACCATGGAAAATTACACTTGATTATCTCCAGGAAGCGACTTTTTGCATGCTCTAGAACCAACATCAAGTGATCATTGTTGAGTTTAAACATCTTTAGAATATTTGGAGGATTAAATTCAATGAATTTTTCCTCTCTATCTTAAGAAATAAAAAAAAAATTGTATTAGTATATTTATACCACAAAATGTTTAATGTGAGCAATAACTCTGACCTTGATTTGATATATTTCTTTTCTTCTTTTTTTGTGATATACCTTCACAGTAACCATAAGCTCATTCCAAAATCCTTGATAGACTGGCAAATTGTCCACACCTAATTAAATAACCAATGTTTGATATAATCCTTTCTATTTCATCCAACAAGAAAACTCAAGGTTTCACCGCATTGTCTTTTCTACTATTGCTCAATTCTCACCTTAATCAATAGACACCTTCATGACATCTGTCTATCATCTGTAGGAAGTAAAACAAAATCATTAAATATTAAGTTAATATTAATCAGAATATTATAAAAACAAGCTTTGTATCTATACCTAAAATCTAAGTTTGGTTCACGATAGCTAATAGATCCTTCGTTATGTTGCCCACGAAAACCTCCAAAACTGCAAACCTATATTTTATTTTTTACCTTACCATTATGGTTTTTCATACCCTATTTTTGAACATGATATCCAATAATGCTAGTGAATGTAACATAGAACTTTTTAGCATCATCAATGGTGCAAAATTTTAATTACTAGACAACCTCTTCATACACATCTTTTAAGTGTATATAATCAATATAATTAGAGTCATTAACTTCATGCCCATCACTACAATAGCACTTACTATCATGTGTCAAGTTGACTTTGCCCTCCAAATCAAAAAAGAATCAATTTCATGCATATTTTTATATGCACCATTGCATATTATGCATTACTATAAAAGAATGAATTTCTACTAACTAACAGTTTTGAACATTATATGTTGCATACTAATTTAAAAAATGTATTGTCCACATTCCGTAAGTAGTCTTCTTTACAAAATTCATTTCAATCACATTCATCAATAAAACATTATATTTACACTGCAGCATAGAATCATATAACCACAATTTTTTCATGTAAAATATTTATAATATTATATTCCATAAATTTACAATATTATATATCTAATTTAAACATATAATTTAAAAAGAATATATGAATTACACATATTTCAAATTATTCAGTCATATTATCTTAATACATTTAACTAAAATAACTATAAAATAAATTTACATTAGCATCAATTACGTTTATTTCATAAAAATATAGAAAATTGTACCTCTATAAATTTCACCTATCAAGCACAACATAATTGGAAAAAAAATATTTCCTTATGCTATAGTTCATTTTCTTAAGAAATATAATCAACTAATCGATATATTTGTTGAGAATTACTTACAACTAGTTCACAAATAATTTATAAGTCCCAACTACTTTGCTAACAATTACAAAGAAGAAAATAAATATACATGATAGTGTTGCAAGGGAACTTGTCCAGACAAAACAAAGATGTTTGAGATAGTCCAAAATTTCCAACCCTACTCAATATATGTAATGAGAAATTTCATTAAAAAAAAAAAACCACATGTGGCATTTGCATCGTTTTTAAAGTTTTTATTCATAATTTGCTTATTTTATTTCATCTTATTTGGTAACAAATGTGGTGCCTTATAATTGAAGACTATGGTCCTACAAGTACTAACTATACCATAGAGGACCATAGCCAGCCGCACACATGTACACAAGTCTTTTATCATTTTTTTGTTTTTTTGGCTTCTATAGAGAACTGAATTTAGTACAACATATAAAGAAACCATGCTCCTTTTAACTAATAAAACAAAAACAAATGTCAATGTACTTGTCTAACTCAACCCTAGCCCACCTTGGGGAATGCACATATATTCAAGTCGTCTACCATTTTTGTTAGCTTCTATAGTGAGTTCAATTCAAGGAAGGATGCATTTTTGGGGCCAAAAAAAGAAAAAACAATTGCCTCTACTCCAGCCACCTTTGGCTAGATTTAACTTGAAATAGTCTTGCATAGATGCAGATAAAAGTTGGATTCCATAAAAAATGAAAAGATATAAATAAGTCTATTAATGTTTACAAATATAAAAGTTTGATGAGGAACCTAGAAAGAATTTATAGGTTTATTGATTGAGTTCATAACCTTCCCTTTAGGCCAATGAGTTTACTATCTTTGAATCTTTTTTTTTTGGAACAAACATCACGTTCTTGACTATTAATTTGAAATTCATATTTTGGCATTTTTTGTGTAGGGAGTTGTCTGACACGGATATAAAGTGGGATCCATTTAAATTATTTAATTAAATTAAACCCAAATAAGCCCAACTGAACACCCAATAGAATATACCTAATATTAAGGTGGATTGGAATGGATGCAAGGATACTTATTAATTAGCCACCTAGACACATTCCCATAATCTTTAAGTATAGGTAAGATAAACAAATTTGTCCATACTAATCATATGTAGCACCAAAATTCACACATCAACCATATTTAACAAAAATATATACATAAAATAATCACAAGGGAAAAGTAACATTGCATTATGAGAGCTAAATATAGGGAAACCAAACAACTACAAATGAAAGAACTATGGAATATTACCCTCAATTATCTCTAGGAGGCTGCTTTTTGCATACTCAAGAACCAATATCAAGTGCTCATTGTTGAGTTTGAACATCTTTAAAATATTGGGATAATCAAATTGAGAATCTTTTTCTCTCTATCTTAAGAAAGACAAATGAAAAAAGAGTTATATCAGTATATTTGTACCACAAAATGTTTTATGTGATCAATTACTCTAACATTGAATTGATATATTAGTTTTCTTCTTTTTTCGTGATATACCTTTACGGTCACCATATGCCTATTCCAAAATCCTTAATAGACTTTGGCAAATTATCCACACCTAATTAAATACTCAAAGTTTGACATAATTCTTTATATTTCATCTAATGAGAAACTTGGGGTATTACTGTGTGGTGCCCCTCTTAGAATAGCACCTAAGCTGAGGCGCTACTCCAGTTCAAACTTAAATCTCAATTCATAATACAAGCATTAGGCTCGTTAGAAAATTTTCTTCCAAAATTAATAGAGATAGCAATGAACTTCAATCTAAAGAAACCTTAACAAAAGTATATCTGACAAGTTGCAACTCTAAAGTCAAAATATGACATATCATAACATCTCTAAGCTTGAAACTTAACATACAAGTAATCCCCTAACAAACAACATAATATTTACATTCCACATGCTAGAACCCAGTTTTAATATGTAAACTTCTAATCTATTACAAAATAGCCATTGTTCCATGTCTAAAGTCCAAGCTTATCACTCAGCCTGTCTGAGAAAATTAAGATAAAATGGGGGTAAGTCCAAAGAACTTAGTGAGGGATAATATCAATAGTAAGTAGTAAGGATTTGTCCAGGAAGAATCAACGCAACAAATCATATTTTGATAGTTATAACAAGAACAATTTCAAATACAAAAAATGGTTTGAGCGAATAGGAATTTCTCATTCTTTATTAATCCATGAACAGTTTACAAATAATCAAATATAGTTTAAATAAATAAGCCCAAGTCATATGCAGCTCAACAGAACCAACTTAACATGCACATCAGAACAATTTTTATTCCAATTAATTGATCATATCCAAGCATGATTGCTTGGCACATAGTAGATGCTTAGAGGTAACTCCAGCACATCACTGATAGACGGTAGATGCTTAGTAGTATTTCCAACACATAACTGATGCTTAGGAGCATCCCTAGCATATCATTGACAGACGAATGAAATCTAGGACTATCCCTGGCATATCATTGACATATAATCAATATCAATCAATCAAATTTGTGGGCAAGGCAACAAATAACATGTACAGAAATGCTGACAAGGTAAAATCATAACGTTTAACAAGTATAATTAGGCCATCAAGGCTAGAGAACCAGATAGGGGTGAACAAATAGCCGGCAAGGCATTTGATAATAATACAAGATAGGAACAAGTGCAGAATAATAACAGGTACTGATTGAGAACAAGTATAAGACAGGTTACACTAGGAAGTTCTGGTTGCCAGAGTGAAGTCATATTAGTGTGAAACCAAGTACTAGCCTCATAGAGGTATACAAGTCAATTAATAGATCACAAGCAAGTACAAAATCAAGTACAAAGTTTAATGAACACAAACTGTTATAGTTTAAGCACAATTAACCCATATAGGGATTTTTCCATAAGAACCAATAAAAATAATCAAGGCCAAAGTGGCAAACCCTCACCTCTGCAATCTAAAAGTACTACCACAGTCAGCAGCTTACTAGTTCACGGGACCCACCTCTTCATCACCTAGCCAAAAGAATATATCCATGATCACAATCTTACTCGACCTTAAATAAATACAATTATTCTATTAGTAGTCCCAAAACATTAGTTCATCATCAGTACAATAATTAATAATTTAATTGGCACTATCAATATGAAATGTGCTAGTTAAGCCAATTAAAACAAAAATAGTCTCTGGCATATATATTGTTCCAAGAATAGGGTGCAATCTAGTCCTTATTCACATAATTATCCTCGTAATATCATCCTAACTCAACAATCAGAGTCTGATCATCACAAATTTACCCAATTATCACTACTAAGGTTTCGAATACATATAATCCTCAATTAAAGCTTAAATCTTTAGTAAACTCACTCAATTCAAGTTAACAATATAATTTGACATATCATGGTCTCACTAAACCATATAACAATCCTTGCATAGGAATATATATATATATGTATCAATCACATGTCCATCTCCATTCTTTAGCATGATACATATCTTATGGAAATAATTTACAACTTGAGTGTATACACATATATATAAGCATAACCTTTCTTCTTTTCCTTTTACCTAAGATCCTGCTATAGAGGCTCCGAAATCAAGAATGAAGCACACGATTGTGATCATCGCGTAGAGGAGATGACACTAACTCCCCATTACCACCGCCATCAGAGCCAACCAATCTTACCACTAAAATGCACCTTTCAACTCAACTTAGCAAACCCCTATATCAATTTTACCAATTGCCACCAAATTGAAGCTCAATTTTAGCCTCAACCGCACAATACCACCATCTTTGTCACTGTAGTTTTCTTCCAATTGTGCCGTCATTGCTGCTTGAAACCTCAATCAAAGCCCTCTATATTCATTCTTGAGATGAGACCTTCAAAATTGTACCTTGGTCCACCAAACAAAGTTACTAAAATAGTGAACCCGCCAAGCTTTACCATGATCGAAATTCTAATTCACTTTCTAGTGGACTTCACTAGCTGAAACATGGTGTATGTGGTACCTATGTGATCTCTATGATGAGGGGAAACAATTGGTTAGTTTGGTTTTTAGAAATGGCCATCGCTAGAGGAGATCGCCAGAGAAAGAGAAAGAGGCTGATTCCGGTGGAGTTGAACTGCCACACGCCCAAACTACTACGTCAGCTTTTTGGTCGACTTTCATTGGCTCGACAAAAAAAGTACTAAAAGTAACAACTTTTTGCTACTCATAGGAGTAGAATTGATATTGTGTAATTTATAGGACCAAAAACCATTTGAGGTAAAGTTACAGGATGAAAATTGCAATTTTGCCTGCCAAGTAATGCCACAAATCCAATGTCAGCATTTATTTGGTTGTCAACAAGGCAAAAGCAAGAAATGTCCACACATTCAATGTGCCACATCACATTTTTTGGCAAGTTTCGTTGGCTCTAGCAAAAAAAGGATGAAAAATGACAAATTTTTAATACTTATAGGACTATAATTGATATTATGTAATTTATAGGACCAAAAATCAAATGAGGTAAAGTTACCGGACGAAAATTGTAATTTTGCCCATTTATTTATATAATTGAACTTTCCTTATTCACATATTTGCTCCCAGAAGTTTATTCTAGTATTCAATTAGGTTGTTCAGGGTTAGCCTCCTTTAATCCAGCCTTAAGAAATTGTTAGTGCATAATATTTGACCCTTTGACCTAAAATATTTCCATGCAAACCCCATAGAACTTTTATAAGTTGTTTAATCAAGTTTTTGCAAATCACAAATTGACCTTAAAACTTTTAATTTTCTTACAATTAAGTCTTTTTTATTTATTTTTTGAGCCCTAAAATCCGACCAAATTAATATCTTGATTTTCAAATCCTTATATTTCAAATTATAAAATTTTAGTGGTATTATAAATCTTCTCCCTTAAAAGAATCTGGTCCCCAGATTCTTTTCTAAGTACTATTCCACCTGACAGAAAATAAATAGGTTTGGTTAGTCAATCTACCTTTCTTTTTATTACATTCCACTATGATTGCTTCTTCACATCCCAATACATCTTCATACCTCTCGAATGCATCATATATCTTGACTTGTGTGCCACACTAACAAACTGTCTTCCACTTCTTCTGAAACACATATTTCTTACAAAATAGAAGAATAACTTGATTGTCAATATCAAAATCAGACTCTTCAGAACTTCCAACTTTTTCCTTCTATCTCATTGTCCACATGTTATAAGCTTAGGGTTCGTCGCATTTCATCCTATAATTTGGATTGCACTTATCTCTATAATCCGACCCATTCTTAGACTTTCTAATGCTCTTGCTTCTAGTAAGTGAGCTATTCCAGCCTTTTGGCTTAAGGCATTGACCACTACTCTCTCGTCTTTTCAGGTGATAAATTATGGAAGAATCGTAGTATTCTAAAATTTCCTTCCATCACGCTGTCTCATATTTAAATCCTTATTCTAGTCAAATGGTTTACGTTTCTGAGTTAATTCATTCAATGTGTCAACTATTTTAGAAAAGCCAGCAAGATACCGAAAACTACAGACTTATACTACATTTTCTGATCTTTTTCAGTTAACTACTACCTTTTTCTTAAAGGAATCAATCTCTACCCCATATTGGGATACGATACACCTAAGAAATGCCACATTCTTTATTCAAAACCTGCACTCACTAAATTTAGCATACAACTAGTGCTCTCTCAAGGTTCTGAGAACCATGCGTAAGTGCTTTACGGGGTCATTTTCTAGCCATCCATTAGGAGTGCCCTTGTCTAACTCTGACTTTAAGAAAATTTTTATCCTTGCAGAAGGTTAAATAATTTTTCTAAGTTAGGTAATGGATTATTAGATCTTACTTCTCTCATGTTTACCTTCGAGCATTTAGCCACAACTTCTATGTAATAAACCCAAATCTTGGGTTTCATATTAATTCAAGAAAATGCGAAGGTATAAAAGAATGCAAAACATGAGGATCATATAAGGTATTATCATAATTTCCTGAAGTAGAATTCATACCTTCTACCATCTCAGTAAGGTTTAGTGCTTCTTCCCCTATCAAGGCATAGGATAAAGTGCGTACCACCTACTTTCTATTAGCTCCTATTACATGCTTTCCTTTCTTTACAACTATGAGGCCTTTCTTTTTGGGGCACTCTTTCAAGAAGTGTTGATCATTTCCACAGCCCTAACACTTACCCTATTTCTTTTAGCATTTTGATTCTTTGTGACTAGATGCTTTGCAAAATCCACATTACCTTTGTGGTCTCCCTTGAGTCAAATGTCATCTCGTCATACTAAGGAGCTTGTTGGGAAGTGCTTCCCACCTAAAACATCGAATGTTTTCTTCCAACATTACTTTGCCTTTCAAGGTGCATCTTTTCCTTTTGACCTCAATCTTTTGAATTTCCTGCAACTCAAACTTAAGTTATAATGCTATGCTTACTACTTGATTGAAGTTCATCAAATTACAAATGGCCAAACTCTTTTTCAATTCCATCTATAGCCTTTACAAAAATCATCGAGCCTATCAACCTTTATCATTTTGTATGTAGGGAGCATATTGTATCATTCGGCTAAAAGTAGCCTCGTACTAACTAACAAACTATGTTCCTGTATAAGGTCCATAAATTCTCTTTCTCTCACTCTTTCTCAATCCATATAATTATTTTTGAAATCTTAAGTAAAATTCTCCAAAGTTCAGTGGGTTCCTTTAGCCATCCATCTACAATCAATCATCTTCCACTAATTTTAGGTGGACCTTTCAAGAAGGAGCATGGCAAATTGAGACTTTTGCTCATCTGGATAATGCAGTGTCTCAAAGATATTCTCTAAACTCTCAATATATTCTTCGGCTTTTCTATCATCAGGGCCTCCTAAGAATTTCAAGGGATCGAAACAAAGAAACCGTTCTAATACCTGATCTTCAGCCACCTCTCTAACAAATCCTATTGCACCACCTGGCTATTGATCATGTTACCTAAATCCTGATCCTATTGATCCCTAGTATGTGCTGGCTAACCCACTAAAAAGGTTTGTGAAACCTCTTCATCTTATATAGCTTTAGAGTAAGCAGGTGCCTCCTATCTTAGAACCTATCAATACCAACCCCTCGCCCAGGAGGTCTTCCACATCAGTTTATAGGTCTTCCCCATCGTCTAACTTTAAGAGGAACGATGTACCAAAACTTCCTTGCAATGCCATCAATTCTATCAGCTCTTCCAAGATTCTAAGAATGAAAAAATGAGAAGAGTTACATGAAGTCAAACCAAACTCAAAGATACACAGGTCTAATCATCCTATTGTATACGACAACATCCTATAGACATTCTATGATACGCAACTCATCTCTCTAATACCAACTGATCAATTGTCTTCATTCCTTAAATCACACAGGATCTTCCTAATATAAAATACACCTAAAATTCATACTTAAACTAACCTAATCAAAAGGTTAATCATAGATCTTAATGAAACCCAAATGCCTAGGTCATCGACAAACCTAGGCTTTGATACTACTCTGGACTGCTCCCTCTCGAAATAGCACCTAAGCTAAGGTGCCATTCCAGTTCAAACTTAAATCTCAATTCATAATATAAGCATTTGGCCCATCAGAAAATTTTCTTCCAAAATTAATAGAGATAGTAACAAACTTCAACCTGAAGAAACCTTAACAAAAGTACATCTTACACACTACAACTTTAAGGTCAAAATCTGACATATTATAACATCTCTAAGCTTTAAACTTAACATACGAGTAATCCCTTAATATATAACATAATATTTATATTCCACTTGCTAGAATCCAGTGTTAATATATAAACTTCTATTCTATTACAAAACAATTACCGCTCCATGCTTAAAGTCTAAGCTCTATCGTGACCAAGATTCTACCTCACTTTCTGGTGGTCTTTGTCAGTTGAAACATAGTGTATGTAGTACTTATGTGATCTCTAGATAAGGGGAAACAATTGGTAGGTTTGGTTTTCAGAAATGGCCGTTGTCGGAGAAAGGGGAGAGAGGATGATTTTAGTGGAGTTGAAGAAAAAATGGGGTGAAAATGAAAATTTATTTATTTATATAATTGAACTTTCCTTATTCGCAGATTGGACCCCAGAAGTTTATTCTAGTATTCAATTGGATCCTTTGCAGTTGGCCTTTTTTCAATCTAGCCCTAAGAAAATGTTAGTGCATAACATTTGACCCTTTGACCCAAAATATTTCCATACAAACCCACAAAACTTTTATAAATTGTTTAATCAAGTTTTTGAAAATTGCAAATTGATCCTAAAACTTTTAATTTTTTTTAGAATCAAGTCCTTTTTATTTAGTTTTTGAGCCATAAAATCTGACCAACTTAATATCTTGATTTCTAAATCCTTATTTTTTAAAATATCAAATTTTAAGGGTGTTACACACTGCCATTTTATCTTTTATATTACTTTGGCTCAACTTTCATATTAATGTGTAGGCACCTTGATGACCTCGATCTGCAATCTATAGGAAGTAAAACAAAACTACACAACATTAAGTTAATATTGATTAGAATATCAATCATGTAATATACACAAAGAAGCTTTGCTTTTATACATAAAATCCATGTTTGGTTCACAATAGTTAATATACCCTTCATCATATTGCCTACGAAAACCTTCAAAACTACTAACTTATATTCTATTTTTTAACTTATCATTAAGGTTTTCACACCCTATTTTGAACAGGGATTCCAATAATGCTAGTGAATACAACATAGAATTTTTCAACATCATCTATTGTGCAAAATTCTAATTGTCAAACAACCACATCATGCACATCTTCCGAGCATATATAATTAATACAATCTACATCACTAACTTTATGCCCATTACTAAAATAACACTTATTATAAGGTATCGAGCTAACTTCAACCTCCAAATCAAAAGATTCAGTTTCATCCATATTTTTATATGCACCATTGCATATTATACGTCATTATGAAAGAATGAATTTATACTGAGTAACAATTTTGAATATTATTTGTTGCATACTAATTTAAAGAATGTATTTTCCACACTACACAAATAGTTTTCCTTACAAAATTCATTTTAATCATCACATTTATTAATACAATATTATATTTACATTACAACATAGAACCATAGAACCATAATTTTTCATAAAAAATATTTATAATATAGTATTCAATAAATTTACAATATTATATATCTAACTTATATATATGATTTATATAGTTGTTTTCATTAATTGTCCCACCCACCAGAATTTGCTATATTTAAGCGATGGATGGTAATCAAGAAGCAGTGATAGTCCTTTTCATTCTACTTTTTACAGCATGTGGTGCATGCGTTGCATTCCCCAGGTCTGAAACAAAAGAAAGTGTTTATGAGGCTAACCTTAAATCTGCAAAGGTTGGGCTTCTCCTCGATGTCTCCAAGTCTGTCCCCAAGCTTGAAGGGTATGTGCCCTTCAGATTTTACTTAGATAGTGATGTGAAGCTTTGTTCCTCTTGTTACTAATTTTTTTTTTTTATTCCTAAATGGAATGGCTAGCTCTAATTGAATATTATCAAGGATTGTTTTTTTGGACTTTTTTGGAACATCCATGATAACAACTTTTTCTTAATGTCCTGATGGCTTTTGTATTTTGTTATGTAAATGAATATTTTATTGAAATTTTATGTGTTTTTTAGTTCTTAAAATTGGGGTACTCAATCAATTTTTTTCCTTTTTTTGCAAACAAAATTATGATTTACATAGAATATGTCAAATACACATATTCCAAATTATTTGGTCATATTACCTCATTACATTTAACTAAAAAAACTATAAAATAAATTTACACTAGTGTCAATTAAGTTAAGTTCAAATAAATATTGAAAATTGTACATACTTAAATTTCATCTATCAAGTACAACATAATTGGGAAAAAAATATTTCTTTATGCTAATTCAGTTTTCTTGACAAATATAATCAATTAATCGATATATGTGTTGAGAATTACTTGCAACAACTACACAAATAATTTACAATTTCCAACTACTTTGCTAACAATAACCCAAAAAAATAAAGAAATAAACATTATGCATGATAGTATTGATAGCCAATTTTTCCCAACAAAACAAAGATGTTTAAGAAAATCCAAGATTTCCAACTCTACTCAATATATGTAACGAGAAATTTCATTTCATAAAAAAGAAAAAAGAAAAAGAAAAAGCGCACGAGGCATTTGCAACATTTTTAAATCTTTTATTCACAATTTGCTTAGTTGCTTTCATCTTATTTGGTAACAAAGGTAGTGCCTTGTGATTGTAGACTATGGTCCTACAAATACCAATCATAGACAACCATAGCCAACCTTCACACACATACACAAGTCTTCTACCATTCTTTTTAACTTGTATAGTGAACTGAATTTAGTATTACTTATAAAAAAGCTTGTTTCTACCAACCAAAACAGGAAAAAGATGTCAATGTGCAAAGAGTTGCTTGACACGGATATAAAGTGTGATTCACCTAGATCATTTAATTTAATTAAATAAAATTAGGCCTAATTGAACACCCAACACAATATAACTAATATTGAGTTGGATTGGAATGGATGCATGGACACTTATTAATTAGCCACATCAGACATATTCCATCATCTTAGTGCATCTGCAAAATAAACAAATCTGCTAATACCAATCTTATGTTGCATAAAAATGCACACAATAAACATATTTTACAAAAATATATACACAAAATAATCACAAGGAAAAAATTATAGTGCATCATGAGTACCAAACATAGGTAAACCAAACAACTACTAATGAAAGAGCAACGAAAAATTACCCTCGATTATCTTCAAGAAGCTGCTTTTTGCATACCCTAGAACCAACATCAAGTGCTCATCGTTGAGTTTGAACATCTTTATAATATTAGGAAGAACAAATTGAATGAATATTTTTCTCTCTACCTTAAGAAAGAAAAATAGAAAAAGAGTCATTTATAACACAAAATATTTTATGCGAGCAATTACTTTGACCTTGAATTGATATATTACTGTTCTTTCTTTCTTTGTTTTTTTTTTTTTTTTTTTTGTGATATATCTTCATGGTCACTATATGCCCATTTCAAAATCCTTGATAGAGTTTGGCAAATTGTCTACACCTAATTAAATGCTTAAAGTTTGATATAATTCTTTCTGTTTCATATAATGAGAAAACTCATGGTGTCATTGCCACTTTATCTTTCTCTTACTGTTGCTCAACCCTCATCTTAATGAATAGAAAGTAAAACAAAACAATACAACACTAACTTAATATTGATTAGAATATTAATCATGCAATATACAAGAACAAGCTTTGCATCTACACTTGAAAATCCAAGTTTTGTTCATGACAGCTATTAGACCCTTTGTCATATAGCCTATGAAAGCCTTTAAATCTATGAACCTATATTCCATTTGTTAACTTATGAGATCCAATAATGCTCATGTATACAACATAAAATTTTTCAGCATCATCTATTGTGCAAAATTCAATTATCGAACAACCTCTTCATACACATCTTTTGAGTGTATATAATTAGTACAATCTATCTCACTTATTTCATGCCCATTACTAGAATAACACTTACTGAAAGGCGTCGAGCTGACTTCAACATACAAATCAAAAGAATCGACATCATCCATATTTTTATATGCACCATTGCATATAATATATTGTTATGGAAGAATGAATTTCTATTGACTAACAATTTTGAATATTATATGTTGCATACTAATTTAAAGAAAGTATTTTCAGCATTACATAAGTAGTCTTCTTTACAAAATTCATTTTAATTGTCACATTTATCAACAAAACATTATATTTACACTACAACATAGAATCCTATAGCCATAATTTTTCATATAAAATATTTATAATATTGTATTCGATAAATTTACAATAATATATATCTAACGTAAATATATATGATTCAAATCGTTGCTTTCAGTAATTGTCCCACTCCCTGACTTTTGTTATATTTAGGGGATGGACGTTAATCAAGCAGTAGCGATAGCCTTTCTCGTTCTACTTTTGACAACATGTGGTGTATACATTGCATTCCCTATGTTTGAAAGGTAGAAACGTGCTTATGAGGCTAACCTTGAATCTGGCATGGTTGTGCCTCTCCCTGATGTCTCCAAGCCAATCCCTAAGCCTGAAGGGTATGTACCCTTCAGGTTTTATCTAGATAGTGATGTGAAGCTTTGTTCCACCCATTCCTAAAATTTTTTTTTTTTTTTTTTTTTGTCCTCAACTTGAGTGGCTAGCTCTAGTTGGATGTTACCAGGGATTGTTTTTCTGGCTTTTTTTGGAACGTCCTTGATAACAACTTTTTCTTTTGGTCCTGATGGCTTATGTATTTTTTTTTTTATGTAAATGAATATCTTATTAGATTTTTATGTGCCTCGTAGTTCTTATAATTGGAATACTCAATCAATTTTTCTTTTTTTTTTTTCAAAAAAAAATATGATTTACATAGAATATGTCAAATGCACATATTCCAAATTATTCAATCATATTATCTTAATACATTTAACTAAAAAAACTATAAAATAAATTTACACTAGCATTAATTATGTCAAGTTCATACAAATATTGAAAATTGTACATGCATAAATTTCACCTATCAAGTACAACATAATTTGGAAAAAATATTTCTTTATACAAAATTCAATTTCTTAACAAATAGAATCAATTAATTGATATATTTGTTGAGAATTATTTGCAATAATTTCACAAATAATTTACAATTTCCAACTACTTTGCTAACA
>JACGDI010005351.1:133721-167545 GCA_014898725.1 Jacaranda copaia
AAAAAAGAACGAATATACACAATAGTATTTATAGCCAATTTTTCCAAACAAAACAGAGATGTTTGAGATAATCCAAGATTTCCAACCCTACTCAATATATGTGATAAAAAAATTCATTTAAAAAAAATAATAAATAAAAGAGCACGTGGCATTTGTAACATTTTTAAAGCTTTTATTCATAATTCGCTTACTTGCTTTCATCTTATTTGGTAATGAAGGCAGTGCCTGGTGATTTCTATGGTCCAAAAAGTATCAATTATAAAGACCTTATCTAACTTGCACACATATACGCAAGTATTCTACCATTCTTTTTACTTAATAGTGAACTGAATTTAGTATTACTTATAAAGAGAGTAGCTCCCAACAACTAAAAAAAGAAAAAGATGTCAATGTGCAGGGAGTTGCTTGACACGGATATAAAGTGGGATTTATCTAGATCATTTAATTAATTAAATCAAATTAGGCTCAATTGAACCCCTAACACAATATAACTAATATTGAGTTTGATTGGAATGGATGCATGGACACTTATTAATTAGCCACATCGCAAATATTCCCATCATCTTAATGCATATGCAGAATGAACCAATTTGTCCATACCAATTATTTGCTACACAAATATATACACAATAACCATATTTTACAAAAAAATATGCACAAAATAATGATGAGGAAAAAAAAATATGCATCATGAGTGCCAAATATAGGAAATCCAAACAACTAATAATAAAAGAGTAGTGGAAAATTACACTTGATTATCTCTAGGAGGTTGCTTTTCGCATACTCTAAAACCAACATCAAGTGCTCATCGTTGAGTTTGAACATCTTTATAATATTCGAATGAACAAATTGAATGAATTTTTTCCCTCTATCTTAAGAAAGAAAAATGAAAAAAAGAGTTGTATTAGTATATTTATACCACAAAATATTTTATGTGAGCAATTACTCCAACTTTGAATGGATATATTTCTTTTCTGCCTTTTTTGTGATGTACCTTCGCGGTCATCATATGCCCATTACAAAATCTTTGATAGACTTTGGCAAATTATCCACAACTAATTAAATACTCAAAGTTTGATATAATTCTTCCTATTTTATACGATGAGAAAACTCGAAGTCTCACTACCATTTTGTCTTTTCTCTTATTGTTGCTCAACTCTCATCTTAATGAATAGGCACCTTGATGACCTCAATCTATTATCAATAGGAAGTAAAACAAAACCTTACAACATTAAGTCAATAATGATTCAAATATCAACCCTGCAATACGCATGAACAAGCTTTGCATCTACACCTAAAATCCAAGTTTGGTTCATAACAACTAATAGACCCTTTGTCATATTACCTACAAAAGCCTTCAAATATACAAACTTATATTGTCATGCCCCTAAATTGAACCACATGGTCCAGTCTCAAGGCATGAAAATCGATCCCAAATAAACAATATCACCTATACAAAATCATAATCTTAAATAAAGAAAAACACCAAAATATCCAAGAAATTGTACAGTGAAAATATTTGATAAAAATATAAGTGAAAACATTAAATAGTCAAGCAGTAACAAATCAAGAGTTTTAATAAACAATTTCCTAAACTAACAACTTAACGGTGATAAGACAATGTTTGGTATAGCCAGTCAACCTTATAACTCTCATTGTAACAATCCCTTATCGCTCCATGCAAGATACGATCTTACCAAAATAGTGCCTGAGAATCCTGGGGAATTCCTACAACCCACCTCAACCACAAATGGCTTCTATTGTGTGCTACGAGGATTAGGCCATAGGGGCTTGAGATTCAATTGGCTAGCCCACTACTGCTCAGTGAAGTCCCTCGCACACCCTGACCAAATTGGTTTCAGCTAACAGTAATAGTAGCAGTAACGATAATAGTAATTAGTTGATCATTGAATTTAATTGCTAATCTATAAGCATTAAAATCATAAAGTACATGTTTCTTGTATTGTGAAACAAAATAAATCATTTTTGTGCATAGCAGAATATAGTTATAGTGCAGTGTATATTAAAAAACATTTCACAGTATGCATTACCATACATATATCCGTCTGGTTTTGAAAAACAATATCATATAATAGTTATAAGTTTAGGCGCTTACCTTCAAAATCAATCCTAGAAATCAATCACCTATCGCATTGTCAATCTAATCAATAGTTGAGTCACCTAATATTTAATAAGTACATCAATTACCAATTTAACTAACTAACAATACTAAATTGACTTAGGACAAGCCTTATGGGTACCATAAGCCTGTAGTACCTTAAAACTTAACAATCATAATTGATACTAAAATAATTTTACTATATGTATTTATCATTTAAAATTCACTCAAAATCCCAAAATTTATAAGTAAGAAAATTAACCTAAATAAATTCAAGAATTCAATAGTAAATAAATCCCAAATATACTGAATCAATTGCATTTATTCTAAATGTATATACATTCAGATATCACTCCTTATGAAATCTCACACCCACCAAATAACTAAAATTGCAACCTATACAAGAACAAAGTTAATCAAAATAGTTATGTGTATATATATACAAAATTATACTTGCGCTAATTAATCTATCAAATTTCATATATATATATATATGTATAACTACACATACACAAGATAATTTGTTTGATTCCATTTATATATACAGCCCGATATACCTACATGTTAATGCTCAGTGGAAAGGAAAGAAAATGCAAATCAAAAGAACAATGTTATTTACATAATCTAACTAAAACTAACAATAGGTAGGTTAGGTTACTTTAATTTGTTATACTAGTTTAATAAGAAAAAATTGTTGGGTACATGTTTTGGGGACTGCAGTTCCCTGTGGTCTAGAAAAAGGTATAATATGCCATATGTTCACAATATTTCAATCTAATCCTCTTTTTAATATACAAATGGTAAATTCTATTATTCACTAACTCCCAAAATAAAACCTATCTATGGACATCATTGATTCCAGAGATACTTACCACTATCAGGGATCAAAACAATTTCACCAATCAAATGGCCTTTTCCAATTTCACATGCATGACTTAACTGTGGCGGTTATCAAATTTATCTAATAGGAGAAGAAAACCATGCACACACTGGAAGATAAAGAAACCAAATTAATTTCCCTACCCCAAAACTGTGTGTGTCTATGTGAATCTCCCTTTTGTTCTTTTCTTTATTGTCACCACAACAGCCGATTCTCTATTTTCTTGTTCTTCTTCTTCTTGTTCTTGTTCTTCTTCTTCTTCTCCCTCCCTCCCTCCCTCCCTCTCTCTCTCTCTCTCTCTCTTGTATTTTAATTGAGTGGCTAAAGCTTTAGATTGTGGGGACTATATATATTGGCTAAGTGGTTTATTTCAACTAGAACTCTAATTATGATCTTTCTAGGACTTAGACAATCCTACAACAATTCTAATATCTTTATTATTAATTCCTAAGAACTCAATTATTAATTCCTAGAAATCGTTTAATATTAATTCTACTAAAATTACTACTCATTCTTATAAAATTTGGAATGTTATATATATATATATATAAACCATTTTATCGAGATAATTATTGCTAGATATACATTATATTTTTTTTAGATAATACTTAAAAGTAAAAATAAAATATGATAACATAATTAATTAAATATGAAATAATTTCTAAGGCATTACATTTTTTAATTTAAATAACAAATAAAATAAAATAAGGTAAAGTAATTGATTAAATACAAAATAAAATTGTGGGGCATTATATCCCACCCCCATTAAAAGAATTTGGTCTCCAAATTCTAACCTGAGTTAGCAAAGAGTCCTGGTGATATTTTCGCATTTTCGCCTTATTTCCTCAAGTCACATTCTCTATCTTATGACATCTCCATACAGTAGGATACTCTTTTGTGCATAATATTTGTATTCTTAATCTAGGATTTGGACTTGTTGCTCTTCATACATCAACTCTTCTTGAAGTGAAAAATTCTTATATTCTGCGATATGCTAAGGATCCTCATGATACCTACATAGTTATGACACATAGAGGATATTATGAATTTTCATAAAGTTTGATAGCATAATAAGTTAATAAGCTACTACTCCAATCATCGCAGATCCTGTTCTGAGTGACAATTTAGAACCTCCATATCCCTAACACTAAATTCCAAAATTCTTCTTCCATCATCTGCTTAGCTCTAAGTCATGAGTTGGATAGTTTTGCTCATATAGTTTTGATTTTCTTGAGGTATTGGAAAACTAAGAGAAAGACCTCAAACTTTTATGTTGATATCGCAGTCTAAGTAAGCCGACATTGAGGTGTAAAACTGAGCCATAGGTGCATAAAAGTGAAGAAAATTCATATTGTGATACATTGAAGTCTAGAAGGCCTCTAATTTAACATATCTTAGTACTATCGCTAAAAGTTTTTTCCATATATATCAAAGTAAGGTGATTCAAGTGCCTATGGAAACCTAACAGATAGAGTTGTAAATCATATGTTGACCAATGTTCTTAGTTCCTTTGGATCAAGCCAAGAAAGGTGTCACAAATATCTGCTATCAAAAAATCAAAGCCTGTATTTTCTACCTTGACACATCTTAGTATTTTAGTCATAATTTTCTCCACACATATCAGATGAAGGACATTCAAATAGATATAGAAGCCTAAGGTATAGATCTACAATTCATATGCTAAACATGTTGCCTAATTAAATCGGACTCAAGTAGTAAAAGGCATCACAATACTCTATCCCACGAAAATTGAACTCTTATATTTTTTGTATTACCACACCATAATATTTTAGTCATAACTTTCTCCTTATGTATCAAATGGAAGTGATTCAAATAGTTGTAAACCTAAGAGACAGATTTTCAATTCAATATGTTGATCATATTACCAAATTAAATCAAAATAAAGTAGTAAAAGGCATCACAATATGCTGTTCTAAGAAAATCAAACTCCTATATTTTTTGTATTACCACACTATAGTATTTTAGTCATAACTTTCTCCCTGTATATTGGATTGAGATGATTCAAATGGATGTAATAACTTGAGAGAGAGAGAGAGATTTGCAACTCATGTGGTGACAATCTCACTAAATTAGATTGAAATAAAGTAGTAAAAGTCATCATAATGTTCTGCTGTAGGAAAATTGAAGCCCTATATAATTTGTCGTGCCACACCTTTGTATTTTACTCATAACTTTCTCCCTATATATTGAATTGAGGTGATTCAAATGGATGTAAAAACCTAAGAGATGGATATTCAATTCATATGCTAACTATCTCACAAAATTAAATCGAAACAAAGTAGTAGAAGGCATTACAATGTTTTGTTCTAGGAAAATCAAAGCCCTATTTTTTCTATCATGCCACACCTTCGTATTTTACTCATAACTTTCTCTCTATATATCAAATTGAAGTGATTCAGATGGATATAGATATCTAAGAGATAGAGTTACAAATATTATGTTGATCATGTCACTTAACTCTATCGAGATCAAGTAGTAAAAGAGTCAAAACTATTTATTTTTAGAAAATCAAAATCCTATATTTCCAAACTTGATATATCTTAGTATTTTGATCATAACTTTTGCCCGTATATATAGGATTGAGGTGATTTAGGTAAAATTGGAAACCTAAGAAATAGAGATAAAATTTGTATGCTATTCATTTTGCTTAATTCTATCAGGATGAAGAAGTAAAGCTATCATCAATATCCATTTTTGGAAAAATCAAAGTTCTGTATCTTTTGACTAGACATATCTTAATATTTTGATGATAACTTACTCTATATATACCAAATTGAGATTATTCAAGCATCTATAAACATTGAACAAATAAACCCACAATCCTTATGTTTGGTATCTTTCCAGATTCAATTAGTAAAAATGAGAAAACATTCATTAGAAATTCTAGTTGCACAAAATTAGGATCCTAGGAGACCATTCTTTAATTTAGCATTCCATTCTCAAAGTCAAATAGTTGTCCTTAATACCAAAATATATCCCAAAACTTCTAATTCTCAACTTAAGATATTGTTCTCTAAGTTCACCAAAAATTTCAAACATACATCTTTGTCAGAAATCACAACCTAAGCTCTTGAAAACTAACCTTCATTGTTAAAGTGAAACATCTAAATCATGAACTGATTTATGCAGGCTTAGACTCTCCATCTTTTCAAAATAAGCCTAGATCAATAAAAGAAAATATCTTAGTATGCGAAATAATCATTCAAAAAAAAAAAAAGGATAGCAAGCTTTCACAAATCTAAAAGGGGAGAAAACTATCAAATCTTAAAGTACTTCTGGGCTAAGTCTCATAATATGTTATGAATCCTATGGTCAAGTACCAAAAATTTTCAATCATATCAATTGGCATACCTAATAACAATCGTTCACAACCTCAACATCGAATGAAATTTGATTATTCAATTCAATGGTCAAACCTAAATACTCAAATCACTCCCTAAGAGTTTTACCTCATATTCCACAATCTGAGGATCTTATCCTAACATAGCTTAAGTTCAAAACATAGGCTCTAATACCACTTTGTCACGCCCTAAAATCTAACCATATGGTCTAGTTTCAAGACGTGAAAATCAATCCCAAATAAAGAATATCACCTACCCAAAATTATACTCTTAAATAAAGAAAAACTCCAAAATTCATAACAATTCAAATAATTCTTACAACATAGAAACTCAAAATGCCCAATATTCTTCCCTCAATTGGAAAATCATTGAAGGAGAAAACCTAATTTGTCAACACAACAATACAACTAAAGCTATTGTAAAGTCCTCATCTAAAAAAAAAATTCTTCAATTTTGGTTCTCATCATATGCAGGATCCACCTCCTCTCCAAGGTTAGGATCTACGTCTGCCAGATGGAAGTTAAAGAAAAAAATGAGTGTAAGTATAAGACTCAGTGAATGCTAAGTGTGTGTACTGTGAATTCATAAATTTAACATGATCTATACAGTAAAAATATCCAAGAATTTGTATAGTGAAAATATTTTAGAAAAACATAAGTGAAAACATTAAACAGTCAAGTAGTAACAAGTCAATAATTTTAATAAATAGTTTCCTAGACTAACAACTTAATGATGCTCAAACAGTGTTTGCTGTAGTCAATCAATCATATAACTCCCACCGTAGCAGTCCTTTATCGCTTCGGGCAATGTGCGACCTTATTTGGTAATGAAGGTCATGCCTCAAGATTGTAGACAATGATCCTACAAATACCAATTGTAGAGGACCATAGCCAACTTGCACACACATACACAAGTATTTTATCATTCTTTTTACTTGTATAGTGAACTAAATTTAACATTAGTTTTAAAGAAAGCATGATTCTGGCAACCCAAAAAAGAAAAAGATGTCAATATGCATAGAGTTGCTTGACACGGATATAAAGTGGGATCCATTTAGATTATTTAATTAAATTATATAAAATTAGGCCTAACTGAACACCCAACACAATATAACTAATATTGAGTAGGATTAGAATGGATGCATGGTTATTTATTAATTAGCCACATCGCACATATTCTTATCATCTTAATGCATATGCAGAATAAACAAATTTGTCCATACCAGTCATATGTTGCACAAAAATGCACACAATAAACATATTTTATAAAAATACATACACAAAATAATCACAAGGAAAAAGAATATTTCATCATGAGTGCCAAACATGAAAAAACCAAACTACTACTAATGAAAGAGCAATGGAAAATTATCATCGATTATCTCCAGAAGGCTAGTTTTTATATACTCTTGAACCAACTTCAAGTGTTCATCATTGCGTTTGATCATCTTTATAATATTAGGATGATCAAATTAATGACTTTTTTCCTCTCCATTTTAAGCAAGAAAAATTAAAAAAAAAGGGTCATATTAGTATATTTATACCACAAAATGTTTTATGTGAGCAATTACTTTGACCTTGAATTGATATATTTCTTTTCTTCATTTTTTGTGATATACTTTCACATTCACCATATTCCCATTACAAAATCCTTGATAGACTTTGGCTAATTGTCCAAACCTAATTAAATACTCAAGGTTTGTTACAATCCTTTTTATTTCATCCAGCGAGAAAACTTGAGGTTCTATTGCCATCTTATCTTTTCTCTTACTGTTGCTCAACCCTCATTTTATTGAATTGGCACTTTGATGATCTCGATCTGTCATCTGTAGGAAGTAAAACAAACCACACAACATTAAGGTAATAAGAAAAAATATTCTCATCAAACACTAGTTCATACTGAACATGGTATCCCACTGGGAAATGGCTCTTCCAAGGGGGAAATGTATAGGAGAGGAAAAGGATCATGAATGAGCACTAGCAGGGGTGGCAACCTTGGTGGTATAGGGTAATCAAAGTCATTCTGGGGCTCTAAAACCAAACCTTCTAGCCAAAAACAAATGATGAGATGACTACTACATGCCAAGAAAGGATTTTGAGAAAAAAACCTTCTGCCTGGCTACTTTCGCAAGACATTATTCATTCTTTCCATTTATTTAAAGAGTTATTTAATGTATGATTTATTTGATTAATGAGGAAGAACACATAATGTTTGCTTTCTAACTATTAGTGTCATTAACACTAACGTTATAATGTATTATGTTTATTCATTATAATTGGCTTAATATATGGAATTGTAATAAATTGTTTATTGAACATAAAATAGGAACACGTATTTATGTGCAACACTTGTTTGATGATTTGTTTGTGTGAAATGCATGCTTAATTTGCATAAATTTGATAGTTGTTGTTCATAATGTAAAAAATGATGACCTAATATAGTCAATGATAGTTTGGATAAAATAATGCATAACCTATAGGATTTCAGATGCTTTCGTGTAAATCCAATGAGTGAAAACATTGTGAAGTTCTTCATAAATGTAGGTGCTTGTTGCATTAAGCTTAAAAATTTCTATTGATAGAGTACTTATTTCTATATGTAGATACATATATTTGTACTTATGTATGTGCTAATTGAATTTTCAAGTGGAGTAAACAAGATACACAAAGAGTTTAATGCTATTTGATGTTATGTTAGTAGGAATGGACTGGCTATCTATTCCAATTTCAACAAAGTTAGTGGCTTATTTATGTTTAGTTTTGTCATCATAAATATAATGTTACTAGCTAATATAATTTTGATAGTTATATTTGATCTGTTTGTGGTTTTTTTTATTTATCTGTGGAATTAATTATATCATTTGAATTTGATTAGGGATATATGTTTTCGACCCTTGGAAATATTTTTCACAAATGTTGAGGTACCATTTGACATGAGCACTATTGATCTTTTTTTGTAAAATACACAATTTAGAAAATGATGACTACAATAGGATGTGAACAATTACAAGAACATCAAGTGGGAAGAAGTGACACCAACAATATGCAAGGACCAATTAAGTGGACTACTAGTATGTATATTGTAGATGATAAGAGATAGTGAATCACAAGTTTAAGAAACAAATATTGAAGCCAAACTATAAGGCTTGGAATCATTTTAAAAATGGAAAAATGTTGCCAAGTACTATTACAGTGATGTGAGTGATTAGTGAACATTGCTGATGTATTGCATTATCATTGATCGTTCGATTAACATTGGCATGCTCATCTTTTCTCATATAATTTCAACTGCTATTAGCTTAACTAAAAAAGGCTTATGTTATCTTTCACTTATCACAGACTTATGCAAAGAAGCTTGGGTGCCCATAAGCAAAGTAGAAGAAAAAAAATCTCTAAAGGGACCTATCATTAGGAGCATCATAAAAGGATACATGAGGGTTGGAGACGAGGAACACCCTACTGCATAAGACCTAACTCATCACAAGCATGACAAGTATCTAGATCATGAGATTAATGGAATACTTATCAAATTGCTATGTTATAGTCTCAAACAATGGGCCTACACCTTTAAATAGCAAACGATGGGGGCTATATTAACTATTTTAAAATGTCAAATTCAAACTTACAACTAGTGTCGAAGTGTCTAGAGGAGAAACATGGCTAATTTTAGAACACTTCCACCACCACCACATAGCATATTAGATGAGTATGATGAGGAACAATATGACTGAAAACATGCTAAGAACTTGTTAATGTTCAACCTTTAGTCATAAGGTGATAGTCATGGTAGTTGTGTTTGTATTGTTTTGAGTGTTGTTCTTTTTACATTTTGGATCATAAATAGAAAATTATGCTTGGAGTTGTCTATTGTCTATGATAATTAGTGTATTATAGGGTACTTTTATACATTGAATTGTTCAATTTTATTTTATGAATCTATTTTTATTTTATTTATTGTTTTTTATGATAAGAAACTCTATGGACTCATTTTTGTCTTTTAAGTTTGCTTTATAAATTTCCTTATTGTTATGTTTATTAGTTATGTAGTACCCAAAACTTTAGATATCTACTTTGATAATTTACTATGAAATATTGGTGCCGAGCATATCATAATATTTGACTGGCCAACACTAACATAGGCACACAAAAGACATATTAAGAGAATTAGCTCCCTAGAGAGCACAACAACTAGTGCCTAGGCAATTAATATTTTTTAAAACAACATAAAGTTTGGCACTTAGGTGCCGACATTGGTGCCAGAAAAAAGTTCAATTCCTAGGCGCCAAAGTTGTGTTGCTACAATTACTATAAAAACATATAGTATGGCACCTAGGTACCAAATTCTAGGCCCATAATCCAAAGTGGAGCTTCTACTATTTAATGTAAATATGGAAAGTGTGGCGCCTAGGTGTGCCACTAAAACTTAATGTATAAATAGAAAGTTTGGTGTCTGTTCACTAAAATTGATGCCTAGGCAGCAAAGTGGGGTCATAACATTCGTTAAGAAAAAAAGGAATAGAAAGTTTGGTGTCTAAGTGCCAACATTGACACCTAGGCATAAAAGTTGTGCAACTAAGATATGAGAAAAACAGTAAGTTTGGTGACCAAATGGCAAAATAGCTGCATAGACACTAAAGTGGTGTGACTTGCTTATTGAAAAAACAAAGAGTTTGGTGCCTAAATGGAAAAATTGATGCCTAAACACCAAAGCATTGCGAATAACATCTAAAAATAGAAACTATGGTGTTTAGGTGCCAATATTGATGCCTAAGCGCTGGACTAGTGTAGATGACATGTGTAAAAGAATAGGATTTTTCCCACCTAGGTACCTTGGCACCAAGGTGGCGTGCGTAACATTTAGAAAAGAAATATAAAGTTCACACCTACCCAAAATGGTGTTTTAGTCACAAAGTTATGAATCAATTGAAATTCAATCATAATTCTATTCACACCAAAGAAACGTAAATCACTTTATGGAATTTAAGAGCAGTATAATACAAAATATCAAAATCAACTTCAATGTTCCATTATCTTCATCATTCAAAATACATCTCATCTCAACTGCAACAAGAGAAAAGCATGGTACAAAAGCATAGTTTGAAGAACATAATGACTACAACTCAAACATATTCACTTTCCCTAGCAATATATATAGATATATATATTGTCAAATATGATATGAATAAAAAAACATGGAAATGTCAAATAGGAAGTTCGATTGTTCAGCGCAACACACTTGAATAATATGATGAAAGTACATTTACTCCGTTGACCAAAGTCTATCAAAAGAAGTATTAGCATATTTGGCAAATATCATAGCATGAAGTGAGAATCAATCTTCACCCCGACACAATTATGTTCTTCTTGCACTTATACATTCGAATTGTCAACCTTTTTCAGGCTTACACTTGATGCTTCCTACAACCGTAAAAGTGAGAATGAGAAAAATATTCATACATTAAATTGTTACAAAAGTTAATCGATTTTTTCCTTGTGAATCTATCCCGGAATTCTTAATGATGACCCCCTTATTGATAATGCATCTCTTGGTGTTATTAGGAAAGATAATATTTCTTGTACTATTTTTGTGGATCCTTAGAAACATGGAGATATTCTTTGTATATTTTCTAAAAATTCACTATCCAATTACCACTTTTTGTTCGAAGAACATTCCTTTTAGGCAAATTTAATTATTTTTAGGTAATCATACTGTGTGAGGTCCTTCATATTTTAGAAGCAAAATATTTTGTTACCCAACTGAACTTTGTGCAAATGTATCTTCTAAGAAGACATCCATAGCTGGCATATCCAAACTTTTACATATGAATTTCACAAACTTTTCACAACTCTTAGTAGCAAAATATTTTTATGAATTTCACAAATCAAATGTTCACTTCAGAAGATTAACCAATGAAGCTGAGACAACTCTTAAAGTGGAGATAAATAAATTCCTCTTGGAGGGGAAAAACTGAAAAGTCCCAAAGAAAAAAGAGACCAACCCCAAAGAGGAAGGAAATAGAAACTTCTAAAGGGGAGATAAGCTCTAGAGCATCTAGTTAGGATTGGCCTTGAGGAACTTCTGCTAGAAAGTAGCAAAGTCAATTTGTGGAACACCAATGAAGACAACTGACACTACATAAGTACAAAGTGTAAAATTCTAGTTCCAATGCTAGAACTCTGCCAACACATGACTGTTTCCAACAACTATGATGCTGCAACTTCTCACCAAAGGGGCACCTCAAGAGGACATCAGACAACAAAGTTAATGAAGATATATGAATGGTTTTAGTGTAAGAGAAGCTCTCATGGTATTTAACAATTGTGCAAAATTCTGCCTTTTTGTTTCAAGCAGCTGCCCATCTATATTGATGAGTGCAACAGCTAAATGGTATGTATATGAAAGGAAAGAAGTTGCTAGTAGCAGTCATTCCATATTTTGTATAGAATGAGTTGTTGCAATTCTTGCCATTTTAAAGTTACAGGACATTTCAATATCTCAATAATCATAAGTTACATGAATCTTAATGTTGCTACTTTCTGGTTTCAATAGATTTTAAAGATAATTATCAAGTTACAAGCAAATTAAAATCTAGATATGTATTTCCGTAATTAGAGGATTACAACATCCAATAGAAGTTTCTTTTCAAGAAAAAATAATAATAATAATAATTCATTGCAAAATATGCAGAAATTCTCTTTTGAAATACATAAAAATTGTCTTTCGAAATATTTGAAATAATATAGAATTTCTTTTTAAAACAAAGCAGTGCCTTATAACAAAGGAGTTAAGAGAGATTATTATCCCTACTCTAAAAATGTCCTATCCCATATTTTAAAGTACAAATATGAATTTCCCTAATATATTATATATCATGGCAAAACGCAACTGAAATCATGGTGTAATAATGTGGTTGTGGACTCACAATTTATGCACCATCAACGTTCATGTACTCGCTACTAATAGAGTCATATCCTACTAGGTTTCATATGTATGAGAGATTTTTTTTATTTAATTCTACTTTTATATGTAAGATATCGATACAATAAATTTTTATAATATATATGTATATACTGATCAACAACATCAAACGATACTGAAAAGAAAATAAAAAAGCTATATTCCAAAAGAAAAACTAGAATAAATTAAAGTTGTATATAATTTGCCAAAGTTGTACATATATTGTCAGCCAAGACAACTTTAACCATAGAGGTTTTAATTTGAGTTGTTGCATTTATCAGCATGAAATAGGGAAGTTGGTGAGCTCCATCACTCTCCGGTCTTTATTTACTTGATTTAGGTTTTGTGTTTTAGTCTGTGGAATCCACGTGCTCTATTTTTTTAAGGAGCAGTCATTTTATAATGTCAAAAATAGCTACTTAAACTTTTTATTTTAATTTATATTTTATTTCATAATTTATTTTATAAATATAGGGGGCATGTGTTAAATAATTTTTATAAAAATAATTAATTAAAAATAAAAACATTTATTATATATACATTAAGTTAGAATAGGAGATAAAACGTGGAATGAAATTGCAAATTCAAATTGCAAAGATTGGATGTATGCCCCCTAATGTGAACCTTTACCTTGTAAATTTTCTTTTATAGTATTTAAAAACGTGTAGATAATTAATAATTAATTTAAAATAAGTTCAATATTTAAAAAACCTATAACAAAAAAAGAAATTCATTTTTAACTCTAAAATATAGAAAGACATAAATTTTTACTATATATATTAACTTTCCTTTACACTTTAGTTCCATAATTACCTTCGGATGAATTTTTCAGGGCGATTTAGATTTGGTATACAAATATAAAAAATTAATCTTGAGAAAAATACTTTGATCCCAATTACAAAACCATAACCAAAATTTAATTTCTTTTTATATTTTCCCTGATTCTTTATTGTTAATTTCTCTCCTATTTTCTTCTCTCCCGACAGTTTTTTTTCCTTCTTCTGTTCCATCTCTTCTTTTTTTCAAACTTTTCATTTTCCTATTTCCATTGTAATTTCCTTTTTCTTTTAGGTTTTTCTCTCCCTTATGTCTTAGTTTTCATGATATCATTAAATTTGGAAATCCTCTATAATTTGAAATTAAAAATTAAAGAAACTTTCCAAACTCAATTATCGTACCAAAAGGCGATTCCGACACCAACCCTGGACTGCATATTCTAATGCACTGTTGTAGAGAACAAATAGCAGTAATACTCAAGTTGTAAAGCATAAGCATAATTTTTAATTAAACTGATGCCTTTTAGTTAAATGAACCAAGCCTATTTTACGTTGAGGCATACTTATAGTAACACCCCTAAAATTCAAATATTGGTAGAATTATTTGTCATCATTTTGTTTTGTGAAAATTTAAATTATTGTTATTTTTTAAAAAAAGTTTTGGGTTTTATCTGTAATTAGAGAAAACCTAATTGAACAATCTTTAAAAAATTGTGGGTCAAAACAAGAATATTATTGGTCAAAGCAGTCAATGTAATGCACTCACTTAGTCTAGGGATTGAATTGGATTGTTGGCAAACCTTGGGGGACCTAAGTGAAGCCAAGCAAAAATCTTGGGGTCAAATTGGGAGGCTGAAAAATACACATTATATATATAAATTTCACCCCCCCCTTTCTTCCCAATTTCTTCCTGCGAGCCCACCATCACCCTCAACGGCAATCTTCACCAACAACCGCCCTTACCCAAAAAACTACACAAGGCATTAGCTTCGCCTCATCCCCCAACACCACATTGACACCATATGCAAGGTGTTCCAGCCTACGGACCATCGGAATATTGAAGTTGGAACTTGGACAACGACAGTGAGTGACGAGCAATGGTGGAGCAGTGGCAGAGACATTTTTGGGCAAATTTTCTAGAAAAGCTCAGCTTAAGGAACACCGTGGTACACTTTCATTGAAGTTTGGCATGGTAGTGGAGGTGGAATTGCGTAAAAACCTTCACAACTACAAGCTGCAGTGCTAAGGCTTTAGAGCTACAATTGAGGACCTTCCCGATGGCGAAACATGCAATTGATGTGAGTGTTTAATAGCTCTTGCTGAAAGGCATCTTCTGGTGGTGGTGTTGGCCTTTTTCCAGCAGTGGTGGCACTAAGACAATATTATCATCTCATCACGGTGATTCCATTAGCAGTATTGGTTTGTGAAAATTGAACTCTAATAAGAAGATTGGTATACAAACGTTAATATTGAACTTGATATTTAGTAGTGTTCTTGAGCATGTAATTTCCAAATCTTGTATGCATAGTTCAAATAGAAGATTTAATATAGGACTCGAATATATACATACATGCATGGGCAATTTTATAATTTAGTGGGCCCGAATTGGCATTATCATGAGATAATTATGGGTTAATTAAGTAATTGAAAAATGAAAACCCTAATTTTGTGGATTTTATGGACTTGAGACCTAAGTGGCAAATTGGGTTATCGAGGATAATCGAATCAATTATATAATCGATTTAATGTAACGTTGCAAGGTTAACTTGGTAATTAAGAACTTGATATTATCTTGTTATAGAGACTGGTGTGATTAGCACAATTGTAATGAGTATGCTGAGCAAACCCTAAAACTATCATACTAAGTGAATAGCTATCAATTTTAGATTGTTAATGGTAAGATTGTAATTATTGGAGGTTGTTAAGGTCAATGAGGATTTTGATCATTGATTTGTTCTTTTGGTTAGGTGATGAAGAAGTAGGTCCCATGGACCAGAAAGCTATTAACTGCGACTGCATCTTCTAAGACTACAAAAGTAAGGGTCTACTAATCTGGCATTAATTATGCCAATTTATTCTTGTGGAAAAAGCCCTGTGAAGGTTAACATGTTTTTGTACTGTACCTACTCTTATTTATTAGAATCTATAAATTTCTTGAGATCTCATTCATTGATTGTTAATTGACATGAGTACCCCTATAAGGGTTACTTCTTAATTGTGCTCTGACAAGAGTTTGTTCCTATCTATTCTTACACCTAGAACTTCCTGTTGTTATCTATCACTGTACTTGTTCCCAATCAATACCTATGATTATCCTATTACCTATTATCATTCTATATTGTTATCTATTACCTTGTCGGCGCACTATTGTCCGTATATCGTTATGTCATCATGTTGACTTAATCAAACTTTGTAATCATTATTGACTCTCCTTGTCAGCAAATTGTTAATTGATATCGATTATATGTACGGAGATTGATTGTCTAAGCACCAAATTGGGCGAAATGTTTGGATATATGGGACATGCCATGTAGTCTGCTTGGGTGTCGATGACATGTTAGGAATTTCTCCCTAGGTATTCGCAATACACCAGGTATTTTCCCCTGGGTATCAATAATGTGCTAGGAATTTCTCCTTGGGCATCGTAGTGCTCCATACAGTCCGTATGGATATTTACCATGTACCGAGCTATTAAGATTTGGTAAAAATTGATTGATTGATTGGAATAAGGTGGATCTAATATGCATGTCATGTTTGATCTATTGGAATGCATATGTTATTTGGGTTTGCTTGATAGTACTTGTATCTTGACAATTTGAAATCTGTTCATGGAGTAATAAGGCAGGAGAGATTCCGATTTGCTAAATTTGTTATTACCTATATTTTGATTGTTCATGTTCTGATGATTAATTTATGATCTGTTTAGATGTCCTTTCCTCGATAAGATCCTTACTGCTTGATGTTAACATTATCCTTCACTAAATCCTTTGAACTAACCCTCCTGTATTATTCATGTTTTTCTCAGACAGGAATAGACGATGAACATGAACCTCAAGCTTGGACCATGAACATATTTTGTAATAGATCAGGTGCTTGAATATATATATATATATATAGAATTACTTGAATGTTAAGTTTGGACTTATAGACGTTGTGATATGTCAAGATTGATATTGATGACCTGAGGCATGTATATGTTTTGTTAGGTGTTGAGGAATGAACTATCACACATGTTTAGTGTTTTGTTAAGGTTTGTTTAAATTAAAGTTTGTTGTTGTGATTAAAGAGTTTGAAATTTTTCTTATGGGCCTATTGTTTGTGTATGAGTTAAAAATTAAGATTGAACTAAATTGATGTCTCAACTTAGGAATTACCCTAAGTGTGAGTGCCACACTTATACTAAGCACAACATCAGCATAATAATAAATGAATTTAATTTAATTTAAATATTCGAATTCAATCAGTTAGCCAAATTTGATATATACTTGACTGACTAAAATATAAATCAATCAAATAAGCTTGCCCAATCTCATTTCTATTCGGCTCAGTTGAAAATATTATATTAACCATTTTCATCTATAAATTTATTTTTGCTTAGCAGGCAAATCTAGAGCTAATTTGGTTGCTGGATTAAAGATGCGATCCAGCTTTAGAAAATGATAGAAAAAAATTGTTTCTTGTTCTCTTGAACAGACAATACTGGTCGAAAATACTAATTAATTTCTCTAAGTCAAATTTAAGAGAGAAAGTATAGTGCATAAATCCTGGCCCAACCAATGATATAATCTCAAAACATATTAGTTCAAGATATTTTTACATCACGTTAAGAGTAAATTATCAATCAAATGCTGATTTATGTCACATAGAAATATATCTATACTATTATATATAGCACAGCTTTGTGGGACACGTAATTGTGCAATTTTAATTCTAATTGTATAATTTTGGCTAACTGTCAAATTTTTAGAATTTTGAGTATTTTAATTCAGTTAAAAAAATTTCATTGGTTATTTATTTATTTTTATATTTCATTTTAATATGATCAACTTATTTATTATAACTAAAATATCATGCTATGTTTATTTAGAATTGCAATATAGATTTTTATCTAATAAAATAATTCAAAAAATATCTATAATCATATTTTTATCTCACTAAATAAGTTTATAATTTAAAAAATATTTTATAAGCATCATATTAAGTACTCTTATCACAAAATTCTATCATATAATTTAACTTATCACAAGATTAATAGATAAATATTTTATTTATTTTATATATGAACTTTATTATATATTCTACAATTATACTTTTTACATTTTATTTCTACATTATTTGTAGTACAATTTTATATTTTTAATTTGAGGACTTCTTTTCCCAATTAGCATAATATAATGATGTTTTTTAATTAATTTAAAGTTTATTTCATAAAAAAAAATTAATATTTTTTGAAACACATCTTTATATTGTTTTTGTTTTGTTTTGTTTTGTTTGTTTTCTAAATTAAATAGATACCTTTCTAATATATTTAAATATTTTACCAATGTTATTATTTTATTATTTTCTCAAATATTTATTTAAAATTACAATTCTTATAGCCAACTTAGAATTGTAATTTTTATATTATTTAAAAGTATTAGCAAGTAGTACTTTTTTATTTCAATTAATTATATTTTATCTATTTATTTTCAATACTGTTTCAAATATTTTAATATGTTCATATAAGAATTTATCTTTAATATTGAATTCTTATTTTTCTATTATTTTAGTTGTAACTCTCTCAATTTATCTAGATAAAAAACATTATATATACTTAATATTTGAATAATGTAACACGAACAATGTCATGTTATGAAATATTTAAAAATATTATAATTTGATTAAGTTGTCGAAGTTATTTCAATTTTCTTATCAAATGAATGAAGAAATACTATGTATTTTTTCTATAAAAAATATTCATTAAATTTATTAGCACTTGATTTACCCATTTCTAATTATGTGCATATAAGAAAGAATTTTTTTCATTTTTTCTATATAACATCATATACTTTGATAAGTTTATTTTGATATATGGGACATATATATAGTTGACGTAGTTGAAAATTTTTAAAAGTTTTATAAACGACCATTTAAATAGCAAATGATATCAGTTTTTACATTTTTCAATATATTTAATTATACTATTTTATAATTATATTGCGTATGTTTGTTTTAATAATTTTGCTTATAATAATTCATAAAAATATTTTTGCATGGATTAATGATGTGAGATCACAAATTTTGACTGAAAGTAAGGTATCCATTTTAATTATTTATAAATCTTATATTCTAATTTAAAAAAAAAAAAACTTTTGAGAGATTGATATTTTATTTTAAATGGAATATTAAAAATTTTCTTATTATTTTACTCATGTACAAAATATATGCTAATTGATAATTTCAAAAATAATGAAAAACTACTTATATAAATACAAATAAATAAATTTAACTTATCAAAGTTATACAAAAATGTTAAGCAGTATTTTAACTTATAAAAATTGTATGTTGCAAACTACATACTTATTGAATTAGTTATCAAATAACTAATAACCTAATGTAAATCTATTTTCATAAATAAAGCACCAAGAGATTATATATTTACTTTAAAAAAAATAACATTTAAAATTCTCAAATGTCATGAAATTTGTAGGTATAACCTCCACATTATTAAGAAATCATTAAAAAAAATTCTACATTATAAAAAAATTATGTGCTTATTTATCATATCAAAATTTGTATATATATAAATATATATCTATTTAGAAAGCATATTTAGTAAAATATTCTGCTATATTTTATTTTCTTAATTCTTTTATTTATTTTTAAATTTCATTATTTTATAAATTTTAGTATAATTATTGATATTCTACAACTTATTTAAATATATATTATCTTCAAATATAATATTTTTAATTGAAATATTTATATTAATTTATTTAATTAGTAATAAATTTTTTTATTAAATATTAAAAATAATTACAATTCATGTTTTAATAATATGAAATAAAATAAATATTATTATAAAATAATTATTTGATCATATAATTATTTTTGGTGCATCCTAGGGACATGCTAGTATATATATAAAGGAGAAATCATTGAAGAAAAGTAATGAATTTATGAAGCGAGACAAAAATGATGACTGGGAAAAAACACATAAACACTTATCTGGAAAATAAGAGCATCTTTTATATATTTAATCTGATTTTTGTACTTATCTTACCTAAATATGCGCTGTGGGTGAGAACGTTAAATGTAAGTGGTAAGTAATTGCATTTTTCAATATTTGCCCTCTGAGTTTGAAAGGGATGCTGGAGTTGATGGATTTTTTTTTTATTTTTTTTAATGTTATTACTATACTAAATAAATATTAATTTAATTGAATTCATAAAAAATATTATTTAAGTTCACAAGAGCATATATTAAACTCGTCAAAATGGTTCTTAACCGGAATCCTATACTGCCTAAATTTGACTCGGATTATTAAAAAAAATTAATAGAATCAAAGAGCCTTAATAATAAATGCAATTCTCAAAATGATTTATTTTCTATTATGGAAAGGAGGCTGTTTATAATGAATCTCAAATATATGGCAATGTTTGAAGTTAAATGCGCAACGAGAATGGTTAAATATATTTTAGATCAAAGGTTGTAAATTGGATAAAATTGAATTAGGCACAATTTTATTGAAAAAGATGCACATTTATTTAAAATATGTTTTTAAATAATGGAGCTTTGCTCTCTTGTATTTTTCAAAATAATTTTTAACTTCCAAAATAATTTCAGAAAGTGTACATATTCTCTAATTTTTCTCTCAAAACACAAAATTTTTGTGCCCGAAAAACACCTCGCCAAACTATCTCAAAGTACCTTACACTATGAAAACCATATATACCCCCTCATTTTTTCACTATACCTTTCACATCATTGTTTCATTTATCACTTTCTTACTTCACTTATTCATATAAATACATACATATATATATATATATATATATTTACATATATGAAAATATTAAAACTTTACTAGTTATAAAATTCTAAGGCTCATGCTTACAAACTTAATTAAACTAGTTTTTGAAAAATTAATTAAATTTAATTAAATATTATTTATATTACTGTATAATTTATTTACTAAATAACATATTAAATAAATTAAATTACTTATTAATTAAATAATGCATTGGTTATATTTAATATTTAATGTATCAATCAAATATTACATTTGTTCATTTACTAAGTAACTTAAGATATTTTAATTTGATATAATAAATAAATTAATCTTCTTCAAAAAAAATTAATCTTTGCATTTATTTAAAATTATAATAAAAAATTTAATTACTGTGTGATATTTTCTTAATAATCTATTGTGTTTAATAAATTAATATTAATATAATTAAAATAATTATCTAGAAAATTAATTAAATTTTATTTGATTATTACTAAATAATTTATTTACTAAATAATGAATTAATCAAATAATGAGTTAAAGTAATTAAATAATATATTAAATTAATTTATTTAATTATTTAAATAACTTATTATTTGTATATTAATTATGTTTCATATTTCATATAAAATTAAATATTATGTCTATTTATTTAATAAATAATTTAACATGATTTAATTTCATATAACATAAAATTATTTATTTATTAATTTGATGAATTCTTATTAAGTATTATACAGAAAGATAAATTATTAAATAAATTATTTTACTCAAATCAATAACTAAGTTTTATTTATAAATAAAATATAAAAAATAAATAGTTAAATAATTATATTTTAATTAACAATTGTAATTAGTTTATAGTTAATGTACAGTAATTAGTTTTTCTTATAAGTTGATATTAACAATTATTATATAAACAAATTTTTCATAAGTAAGATATAATTATGATTTCATAAATATTTAATATTTATTACTAAATATTTTCTTCCAAATAATATATCATTTGCTAATGTTAAATTTATAAAAATATAAATTTCAAAGTAAATCACCAATTAAATTAATTACACATCATCAAACTATAAATATACTGTAACACCCCTGAAATTCGATATTTTGAAAAATAAGGATTCAAAATTTAAGATATTGATTGGTCGAATTTTAGGGCTCAAAAAATAAATAAAAAAAGACCTAATTACACTTGCACACCACATGCATAGAAGTTTGGGTAGTAGGCCATCAAAATTTCAAAGCTCAAGACTGGGTCAATGACAACCACGATGGGTGATGGCAGAGAGACGATGGGAGTTGAATTTTTGGTAGTGTTCTTGGAAGTACTCGGCTCAAGGATTGTAAGGGTAGTTGTAAATTGAAAATTAGGCCAGCAACAAAAGAGAAATTGGGCAAGAACACCACAGTGACAGATGGTGGCACTGAAACTTTAAGGTTTCGATTGAGGGCCTTTCCAACAGCGGTTCATGCAATTGAGATGTGCGTTGGATAGCTCTGGTTCAAAGGCTTCTGTTGGTGATGGTTTTAGCTTTGTCTGGTGATGGTGGACAGCAACAAATGGTGGTAGAGAGACAATTTTTTCTCCTCAATGTGACGATCATATTGATGGTTTTGGTTTGTGGTTTTGGTATCTCAATAGTTGGATATTGGATAAAAGGGATAGGTTAAAAGCTTTATGACCTTTTTGTATCATTGTTTCTACCGAGTCTTGTAACATGGCAAGAAAATGAGAATTTTCTATAAATTACATAAATATAGATGCCATGCATGGACAAATACATGTACTTAGTGGACCCAAAGATATTATATTACTTGACACTTCGATTAATTGAGGTTAATGAACAAGTAAATCCTAATTCTATGGATTTTAGATTTAAGTGGAAAGAATTGGGTTAATTAAAATAATTGGACTATTATTGATATTTTGAGACGACGATATGAGGATAATATGTAAATAGAAATCGAATTATACTTCTCTAATGGAATTGATACGAATCTCATGACTATTTCTGTATTAGTAGCTTAATTAGCACATTTGTATTAATAGTACTGATTACACCCTATAATTATTGTGTTAGGTGAATAATTAGTAATTTTGGACTATTCATAGTATATTAGTAAAATTAAGGTTGAATGTGGTTTTTAATTGTAAATGTACTCTTTTGGTTAGATGACAAGGAAATAGGTCCCATGGACTAATAGGCTACTTATTGTAGTTGTTGTATCTAACGGATTACAGAGATGAGGGTCTACCAATCTAGCATTGATTATACTTATCAATTCCTGTGGGAAAACTCTGTGAGGGTTAAATGTGCTTGTATTGTACTTGCTTGAATTATTGAAATATGTAATTGATTGAGTTCTTGCCTATTATCTGTTACTTAATTTGTATACCTCTATGAGGATTTGTCATTCTGGCCTTGATTATTCTATCTATTCTTGTTGAATGACCCCTGTAAGGGTTCAACGTGCTTGTGTACTATACTTGTTCTTGTTATTGAAACCATACTTGCTTGTGATTTCAATTGTTACCTGCTAATTAACATGTATACCTTTGTGAGGGTTAATTCTTGATCATGCTCTGTTATGAGTTTGTTATTGTTCATTCCAATGCCTAGAACTTTCTATTGTCCTGTCTTATACTTGTTATCAATTGATACTTGTTATTATCCTATACTTGTTTCCATCCTATATAGTTATCGAATGCCTTGCTGACATACTTGCTTGTTTGTATCCTGTTATTTGGCCATGATGGCTCAATCATTATTATATTGCCTCATCGGCAAATTTGATTGATTGATATGTTATACATATGGAAATATGCTTGGGCCAAGTGCTAATCCTAGTGGAATGCTTGGACATACTTGAATATGTTAGCGGTACATAAAGGGCTTTTCCCTAAGTGCCGCTTGGGGCGTTTCCTTGGGTATTAGTGTTGAGTTAGGGGCTTTTCCTTGGACATCTATAGTTAGGGGCATTTCTCTAGGCATCGGCCACCTATTGCATACTATCCTATCACGCTTTGGTAAAGGTACTTGTTTGAATGAAAAAAGATGAATATAATATACATGTCATGTTGTGATCTATTAGACTATATATGGTACATGGGTTTACTTGATTTCAATTGTATTTTGATTGTTTATATCCCGCTTATAGAGCAATAAGGTTGTTGTAGCTTTTTTATCTAAATCGGGCTGTTGTACGTGCCGAACGAGTTGTCTGTATTTTCACCCAATTGTGAATGGTTGAGATACTCTATACCTCCTGGGTAGGATTGGTTGAGATGATCCCTAGGCGTTCAAGCCAACAGTTACAACCCCTGAGTTAGTACCTACTAGAAGTTTTGAATCTGATATTATCTATTCTTTGAACTTGTTATTGCTTACCTATCGGACTCATTACTGCTTGTTTCTTGCTTGTTCTTGATACATTTTTGTACTGATTATTAATTGATGGTATGTTAGGTTAATTCATCCTCGACAAATTCCAATTGTTCCTTATTAAGATTATCCCTTACTAAGCCCTTTAGACTTACCCCTTATATTATTCATGTTCTCTCAAATAAGATTAAGTGATTGACGTAGATCTTTAGCATGGGCTGAAGAGAAAATACAATTTGTAATTAAACAAGTGCTTATGTGTATATATGGGATCCCTTTAATGCTAAGCTTGGACTAGAGACATTGTGATAAGTCAAGTTTGATATTGAGAACCTGAGGCTTGTATATACTTTGTTTGGCATTCAAGAGTTGAACTATGGTATGTATATTATGCTTTGTTGTGATTGATATGTTGAAATCTATTGTTACTTTTGATAATTTAAGTTTGAAAAGGTTGTTATGGACCTATTAATTATTTTATGAGTTGAGAATTAAGCTTGGACTAAGTGGTGCATCAGCTTAGGTGCTATCTCGAAAGGGCATGCTACGAAAGCAATATTAAAGCCAGGTTTGTTGTTGAATTAGGCATTTGGGTATAAGTGGAATTTGTGACTAATCATTTGTTTAGGTTAGTCTGAGCATGAAATTTAGGTATTTTATGTATAGGGAAGTTCCTGTGTGATTCAAGGATTTAAGATTAATTTGATCGGTTGATATTATTAAGATGAGATTAAGTATTGCAAAAATGTTCATGGGATCTTATTGTTTATTATAAAGGAATTAAGATTTCTGTATTTTTGAGTTCGATTTAGTCCCATATTAAACCTTTTCTTTCTTTTACTTTTGGAAGCTTGGGAGAGTGGTGGAGTTGATGGCATCTCAAGAAAGTTTTGGTACACTCAATCCACCTAGAACAGGACGACAAGAAAGACCTCATGAACGACGAGTCAATGACCAACAAGCTCCAAGATGAGAGGTACTTGTATACTCACAATCCATGCAAGAAAAAACGATTTAGCTAGCCCCTTTAATTGGGCAGTCCACTGATAGAGCAAAGATAGCAACTGTGGATATAGAAGATCGAGCTTTAGAGCAATTTCTTTATTTCCATCCCCCAAAGATTTTGGGAGAGCCGAACGGTCAAAAAGCAGAAGAATGGGTAGAGAACTTAGAAAATATATTCAATACCCTACATTACCCAAGCAAACAAAGGGTTAGTTTTGCCATATTTTTTCTATTAGGCACGCCGCTAGTGGAAGATGATTGAATGCCGATGGATTATTTAGGGACTTAAAGGAGATGGGATAACTTCACCAAGGAATACATGGACAAATATATACCGTTGGTGGCCAAACAAGCAAAAGAATGGGAATTCATGATCCTATTCAAGAAAATCAGTCCGTCAATCAATATGAGGTGACTTGTAGCCGACTCCTTCAAAAAGTGCCCTATATCATAGAAGATAAGAGTTGACAGACATGATAGTTCATACAAAGGCTGCAATCAAAGCTTAGACAAGGTCTGGCCATATGTGAACTACCAAATTTTAACTTGGCAATTAGTAGAGCACTGTAGCTAGAATCAGAGCTTCAAGAAATTTGGAGGATCAAAGATAAGAATCAAAAAAGAAGATCACACCCTAAGGAGTAAAGCAGTGCTGTAGAAAAATAATTGAGGTACAAGTTAAAAGCACTACTCCTCAAGCCCGTCAGATAAATGAGATGGAAATTCTAACCCAAGAAAGGCCATGAAATAAATATGGATTCTGTGGATCACATAGCTATGAAGAGTCAAGATATTAGAGAAAATAGGGCCGATGTGTGGGCTGTGGTAATAACCAACACTTTCTAAAGAATTACCCCAATAGGAAAGGTCCAATATCGACGGGAAAAGGAAAACAAGTAGTTGAAGGTTCTATCTAAGTTCTTGATTATCAAAAGAGAATTGGACACTACATAATTTGGTTTCATACCCTAAACGAAGTCTAAAGAGCAACAGGTATATGGGTTATGTCTATAGCTAGTGTGCTTTAGTTTTTGTGAATCTATATCTAGTTGCTTGGGAATGTATGATAAGTTATGAAATCTGGCACGTTAAGCTTGAATTTGACTACTCCTTTATGTGAATATCTTGTAAGTTTGAACTTATGATGTTGTTAGTTGCTTGTTGCTATGATAGTTTTATGATCTTTTAACTAAGAGCATGAACTCCATCAGAACTAAAATAGAGAATATTTTAAGTGTTGAGATAACATGTGATTGAGGCAATAAGGAATGAGAACATTATGTGCATAGGTGTTATTGAAGTTCATTTAGTCAAATATGAGAATCTTCTCAAAGCTACAGAAAAAGCAAGAGTACCACCAACTAGAGACTAGAAAAGATCACTTAAAGCACTTACACATGGTTCTTAGAACCTTGAGAGAGCATCAGTTGTGTGCTAAATTTAGCAAATGCTAATTTTGAATAAAGAAAGTAGTTTTTCTTGGGCATATCATATCCCAAGATGGGGCAAAAATTGATCCCTATAAAATAGCCGAGGCAGTACTCAACTGAAAAAAACAAAAAATGTGATAGGAGTTGTAGTTTTCTGTGTTTTGTTGGCTATTGATGAAGATTTGTATGGCACTTTTCTAAAATAGCTGACATGTTGACTAATTAGCTCAGAAAAGTCAATCATCTGACTGGAATAAGGATTTGAACTTGAGACTACACAGATGGAAAGAAATTCTAGAAGACTGCAATTCTTCCATCTCCCATCACCCAAAAAGATAAATATAATGGCCAATGTCTTGAGCTAAAGGGCTAGAATGGCTCACTCACATGAGGCAAAAGCATTAGAAAGCCTAAGAATATGTGTCGTATTAAAATTAATACAACGAATAGGACTACAGAGATAAGTGCAATCCTAATTATAGGTTGAAATATGACAAACACCAAGCCAATGTTATGTGGATGACAAAACAAAAGGAAAAGTTGAAAGTTCTGAAAACTTTAAGTTTAATACCAACGACCAAGGTATTCTTCTATTCCGTAAAAAGATATATATGTGCCAAAATAAATGAATGAGAGATTGTAGGATAAGGCACACAAGTCAAGATATAAGATACATCTGGGAGACATAAAGATGTCTCAGGACTTGAAGAAATAATCCTAGAGGAATCTAATGAAGAAAGAATATAAACTGATTAACCAAATCTACTTATTTTCTTCCAGTCGGACAGTACTTAGATGAGAATCCAAAGACCAAATTTTTTTAAAGAGAGAGGTCTATAACACCCTTGAAATTCAATATTTTGAAAATTAAATATTCAAAATCTAAGATATTGATTGGTCGGATTTTAGGGCTTGAAAAATTAAAAAAAAAAAAATAGTTGCACAAAGATTGGAAGTTTTAGGGTTAAATTGCAAATAGGCAAGATTTGATTAGATCACATTTTAGAAGCTTAAGGGTTTGCATGGAATATTTTTGGGTCAAATGGGCAAATTTCATGCACTCATATTGTCTTAGGGCTGGATTGAAAGATCTACAATCTAAAAAGGCTCAATTGAGGGCTGAACAAGAATTCTAGGGTAATTTGAAAGGCAAAAAAAGTTCAATTATATATATGTCACATTTTTAATTTTTCCCCATTTTCTTCCATTTTCTTCATCGACGCCCATCCCCTAACTTCACCGGTGATTTCTCTGGTGACCACTACAAACCCTAAACCAAAATGATAACTCTCTTCCCCTAACCCTCAGCTACACTTGCACACCACATGCACGACGGTTCAAGTTATGGGCCACTAGAATTTTGAAGGATGAAATTGAGCCGACAACAACTGCAAGAGGTGATGGCAAAGCGACAACAAAAGTTAAATTCTGGGCAGCATTCTTGGAGTACTCAACTTAAGAATTGTAATAGTAGTTGTGGATTGAAAATTAGGCCAACGATGGAAGAAACATTGGGCAAGAACTCCACGGTAGTGGACATTGGCGTTGAAACTTTGAGGCTTCGACTAAGGACCTTTCCAAAGGTAGTTCATGAATTGAGGTATGCGTTGGATGGCTCTAGTTGAAAGGTTTCTGTTGGTGGTGGTTTTAGCTTTTCCCGATGACAGTGGACGATGACAGACAACAATGGCAATGGCGATGAAGAGATAGTTTCTTCTCTTGAATGTGACGATCATAACAGTGATCTCGATTCATGGTCTGGTATCTCAGTAGTCGAATATTAGGTAAAAAGGATGGGGTTAAAAGCTTTATGACATTTTTGTATTGTTTCTTCTACAAAATCTTGTAACATGGCAAGAAAATAAGAATGTTCTATGAATTACATAAATTTATATAGGTGCCATGTATGGACAAATACAAATGCTTAATGGACTCGAAGATATTATATTACTTGACATCTTTGGTTAATTGAGGTTAATTAATAAAAAAACCTTAATTCTACAAATTTGAGATTTAAGTAGTAAGAATTGGGTTAATTAAGATAATTGAACTATTATTGATGTTTTGGAATGATGATATGAGGATAATATGTAAATAGGAACAAGATTATACTTCTTTAATGGAACTGAGGCGAATCTCATGATTGTTTCTATATTAGTAGCTTAATTAGCACATTTGTATTATTAGTACCGATTAAACCCTATAATTTTTGTTAGGTGAATAGTTAGCGATTTTGGACTATTGATAGTATATTAGTAAAAACTAAGGTTACTTGTGGATTTCAATTGTAAATATACTCTTTTGGTTAGGTGAAAAAAAAAATAGGTCTCATGGACTAGTAGGCTGCTAACTCCAGTTGTTGTATTTGAGATTATGGAGATGAGGGTCTACTAACCTAGCTTTGATTATACTTATCAATTCTTATGGAAAAACCTTTTGAGGGTTAAACATGCTTGTACTGTTCTTGCTTGTATTATTAAAATATTTTATTTATTGAGTTCTTGCTTGTTATCTGTTAATTAACTTATACACCCTTGAGGGTTTGTTGTTCAGGCCTCGATTATTCTATCTATTCTTGTAGAATGACCCCTGTAAAGGTTCAACATGCTTATATACTGTACTTATTTTTGTTATTGAAATCGTACTTGCTTGTGATTTTGATTGTTACCTACTAATTAGCAAGTATACCCCTATGCAGGTTAGTTCTTGACCATGCTCTATCATGAGTTCGTTCTTGTTCATTTTGGCGCCATCTTGTACTTGTTCTTGATCAATCCTTATTATTGTCCTGTACTTATTCTCATCTTATATTGTTATTGAATGCCTTACCTTCATACTGTGTTATTTGGCTATGATAGCTTAATCATTATTGTATTACCTCATCAACAAAGTCGATTGATTGATATGTTCTATGTATGGAAATATGTTTGGGCCGATTGCCAATCCTAGCAGAATGCTTAGATATATTAGTAGTACGTAAGGAGCTTTTTCTTGAGTATCGGCGATGCTGCTAGGGGCGTTTCCCTGGGTATCAACAATGAGTCAGGGGCTTTTCCCTAGGCATCTGCATTCAACTATGAGTCAGAGGCGTTTCCTTGGGCATTGACTACCTATTGTACACTAAACTCTCACACTTTGGTAAAGTACTTGTTTGAATGAAATAAAATGAATTTGATATGCATGTCATGTTGTCATCTATTGGATTGTATATAGTATATAAGTTTACTTGATTTCGATTGTATTCCAATTATTTGTATCCCACTCATGGAGCAATAAGGTTGTTGTAGCTTCTTGGTCTAAATGGGCTGTTGTATGTGCCGAATGAGCTGTTTATGTTTCCTCTCAAGTGTGAATGATGGAGACACTCTATACCTCCCGATTAGGATTGGTTGAGATGATCCCTAGCCGTTCAAACCGATAATTACAACTTTTGAGCTAGTATCTACTCGAAGCCTTGAATATTGTCTATTCTTTAGACTTGTTATTGCCTGCCTATCGGACTTGTTACTGCTTGTTTCTTACTTGTTCTTGATACTTTTTTGTACTGATTTTTAATTAATGATCTATTGGGTTGATTTGTCTTTAACCGATTCCTATTGTTCCTTATTAAGATTATCTCTCATTAAGTCCTTTAGACTTACTCCCCTTATTATTCATGTTTTCTCAAACAAGATTAAGTGATGGATATGTGTCTCGAGCTTGGGCAGAAGAGAAAATACAATTTGTAATTGAACAAGTGCTTATGTGTATGCATATATGGGATCTCTTGAATGCTAAGCTTGGACTAAAGACATTGTGATATGTCAAGTTTGATATTAAGAACCTGAGGTTTGTATATACTTTGTTAGGTATTCAGGAGTAGGAATGGCAACGAGGCGGGTCTGGGGTGGGTTTGGCAGGACTTAGGACCTACCCCGCATTGGCTTGTTAGGACCTGAAACCCGCCCTACCTCATGTTGCCTTGCTTGCCTCCCATTTGGACTCAAACCCAGCGGATTTTCCTCATAGCTTGATGTACAAATTTTACAACTTTCAACTGTTAAGCATTAGTACAAATTTTGCAATTGATCAGATAAATTTGGCAACTCATAACAAAATACAAACCTGCAAAATTTATAAATTCATTAGTCCATACATCAAATTTTCAAAAAATTACATTAATCAAATTCCACATAAATTAAAACATCGCTAATCTCCAAATACAAGCTTTGATAGATTCAATCATACTTAAAACAATCCTTCATCAAATTAACCACTAAATAAACTTTAATAAATATATTAATTATATATAATATTTAATAAATAGTCATATTATACGGGATAGGTTATGGGCGGGTCCAGCAGGACCTGGAACCTGCCCCAAACCTAGCCAAGTTTTTAAAATAAGATTCGGTACCTGTCCTAAAACCTATTTACTTCACCCCAAAACCACCCCATTAGGGGCGGGTCCCCGAGTTACCTGGACCCATTGCCATCCCTTTTCAGGAGTTGAATTATGATATGTATATTGTATTTTGTTGTTATTGATAAGTTGAAATCTGCCACTGCTTTTGATAAGTTAAGTTTGAAAACTTTGTTATGGGCCTATTGATTGTTTTATAAGTTGAGAATTAAGTTTGGACTAAGTGGTGCCTCAACTTAAATGTTATCCCAAGAGGGGACGCTACATATACATTCATATATTACATAAAAAAATTACTTTTATCCTACAAACTCAACAACAAAAAAAAAACCTAATTTGACATTTACAATAAAATTTGTCTCTTCTCAAAATACAAAGAAGCAAACAACTTATTCTTAATTTATGTTCCCTATTTTCCCAAAGCACAAAGAAACACTTGACACTCTCTCCAATGTTTCTCCCTAGAAGCCATTTTTTCAAAATATTTTCCACAAAGCAACTAAAATGCAAAAGAGCAAAGCCTGGGGTATTTCATATTTTTTCAAATAATTTTTTCATATTTTATCTTCAGTACTGGCAAATTTTAGGTATTATTGTTTATATACAAAATATTGATTGAGAGTGACTTATCAAATTTAACGTAAGTTACTCTTAACTAATTAGAATATAATTATTGTAATCTTGTTATAAATTGCTTTAGAAAACATTTGTTTCAATTCTGCTACTCTATTTCCTGTCATAGGAAACAACTCAATAGAGTTTCTTATGTATCTTAATTCTCATACAAGATGTTTACTTCTCAAATATTTGGATAATTTCAATGCTATAATCTTTATAACGTACAGTATGACACCATTAATATCTAGTTTTAAAAATAAGAGCAACAAAAGTATGAGTTTATATATCTATTTTAAATTATATTAATATAGAAATGTATGGCATCTATATATATATATATATATTTGATTTATATTGATTAATAACACCTTCGCATCATTTGATGTGATGGAAGTAGGGATGTAAATGAGATGAGATGATTCGCGAACAATTTAAGCTCGTCAGTCAAACGAGCCAAGCCGAACTCAATAATATTCGACTCAAAAAGCTTACAAACTTAAACAAACTTTTTTATATTTTGTATATATAGTTATATGTAATAAGGTTCATAAAGATAACTAAATAATAATAATAATAATAATAATAATAATAACAACAACAACAACAACAACAACAACAATAACAATAATATTTTATTTGTTATTTTTAGGAAAATAACAATTTTTTTAAAAAATTTATAATTATAGATTTTATTTTGAGTCTTAATGGGCTTAAATTAATCTAAACATATACGAGCTCGAGTTCATTCAAACTTATATGAGTTGAGCTCTTCTGTTTTTTTATGACAAGTATTATCGAGCTCAACTCAATAAGGCTTGATAAGATTCACCCAAGCCTTCATTTAATTAATGAGTTGAGTTTGAGCCTGCTAGATTCAGATATTTAATTAATGAGTTGAGCTTGAGCTTACTAAATTCAAACTCGGCATGGCTAATTTAAACCCTAGATGGAAGAAGTATAATTTAATAGATTATGAGGCGTTCGCTTGTGATGTTGTATTTGATGCTATACATCCTTTATGGTGCACGCACAGTGAGGGATGTATGCACTGGATGCGCCCTTTACATCAACAAGCCCACTTGTGATCTTCTTCTCATACTTAAGTAATTACATGTGTCACTTATATGACATGTACCACAACCTTAGCTGGTCACCCTAGCTGCACTTTTATGACTGTAGTAGGACTTCCAATGAGGAGATGGTGTTCTTTTAAATGAGGCAAAGTTAATGATTTTTTTAGACTTATTTTTAAGTATTTGATTTAATTGAACATGGGGTTCTAAGTGGAGCATAAATAACAATAAAAATTGTATATATTAAACAATAAACCTGATATGGGATAACCCAATAGGCCCAACAGGCCCAACATCAAATAAGACAGCCCAGGAGACCCAACGGTAAGTCTGTTTGATCGACTGATATTGACCTCACTTGACAGGGTTTGCGGTCGACCCATATTGACCTCAGGACCACTCCAGAAGTTTGAATATTCGAGTCTGGTCAACATGCATCGACCTTAAGACCCACTCCAGCATTGACTTGGATCCCTGCCGTGTTTATTAGCCTGACAGGCTGCATGCCTTTACATTAATGATGCATGACAATCGGTACAACCGTTGCCATCAATTCTAACAACTCTGCCAACCCTACCAACAACTTTGGCAGAGACATGCCTCCACTGGCACTATTTATCCAGAAAAATAGAAGATTTAGCCACCTGATACAATACCGAGATCTGGACATGGAATGACCACCAACCTCCTAGCAAAGACAAAAGTCAATACACCTGATAAGGGTACAAGGGTCAAATCACGCCTACAGAAAGCTACAAATACTTCAAGCTCAACTACGCTTAAGGTAATGCCTAATACACTATAAGCCTTACATTCTCTGTA
>JACGDI010005351.1:175261-198767 GCA_014898725.1 Jacaranda copaia
AAAGGTAGAAAAGAACAAGAATAGCAAAGACACTTACAGTGAAAATCTCAAAAACACAAAGCGTAGAACTTGAAGGGCTTCAAAGATGGCGATTCAACCAGAAGTTCTGACAGCAAAAGTGTAAATGGAGTCGGTTATTTTCAAAATAAAAAATAATAAAATTTGAAATGAAAACAATAATAATGAGTTTATGTGTAATATTCATATAAAAAATTGGACTCGTGTAATATTTTCAAATATGTATTTTATCCCCCCCTAGCCAAAAATTAAATTAAAAAAGCACCGAAAAAAGGGGAAAAAACACTTAAATTCATATTTTCAACGCTTTCGAAAAAGTGTTAGTTTTTGAAACTTTTGAAATTAAAATTAAAATATAAAGTCATAAATAAATTATTAATTTTTTTGCACCAAAATTTTTCCTGATTTTCTTTATTTGATACAAAATAATACAATTAAGATGAATTAAATATCCCGACACAAAATGCACTAACTAATTAATTTAACACTCACCCAAGCCAGGCTTATTTTGCACATTAAATAACGATTTTGTTCCCATGCTGAAGCCACACGTGCCCCGTTGGTCGATACCTTGGACCTTAGCTGATTCTTTAATTGCAATTTTTCTCCCCTACGAAAGCCCCCCACTGTCCCCACTCTTTCTTACATACCATGATTTTTGTCTCCCCTCAAAATCTACTCCACCACCAAACATGCGGCTCTCGCTCTCCCACCACCTTTTCATCATCTCAAACCACAAATACAATTCCTCTACCAAATTTCAGCCAGCACCATCACCATCATCGTTCACATGCAAAACTCTCATCAATTCATCCATGAAAACAGTACTCAGTAGAAAACAACCACCACCACTGCCGCCGCTGTTGCCGCCGCAAACCCCACTACAACCACCACCTATATTCTCACCAAATTCCATTCCGCCATTGGGGCTTAACCCAATTCAGAAACTAGCTGCCGCGGCCATCGACATGGTGGAAAAATCAATCCTGATAAAATTGGAAAAGAAGCATAAGCTGAACCGGATGGTTGATCCAGTGATTCAACTAGAAGGAAACTTCGCACCGGTTCAAGAGTGCCCGGTTCACCACGATCTTGAAGTAGCGGTCACCATTCCTAGTAGCTTAGGGGTCTATGTCAGAAATGGTGGCAACCCTTTATTCCCACCACGACCACGCAGTGGACTCCATTTCTTCCACGGAGACGGCATGATCCATGCTATCACTTTAACAGCGGTAAACCAAGCCAGCTATGCTTGTCGGTTCACCAGAACAAATCGATTGCTTGGCGAAGCTTCTTTGGAAAAACCTATTTTCCCTTTCCCTAAGCCAATTGGCGAGCTACATGGACACTTGGGCTTAGCTCGGCTTGCTCTTTTTGGTGCTCGGGTATTGGCCGGCTTGGTTAATGCAGCTGGTGGCACGGGTGTGGCGAATGCCGGCTTGGTCTACTTCAATGGTCGACTCTTAACCATGTCCGAGGATGATCTTCCCTACAGTGTCAGCATTATGGACGATGGTGATCTTAAGACGATTGGGCGATACGATTTTGAGGGCAGTTGAACGACGCTCTGATTGCCCATCCTAAGGTGGATCCCTTCACAGGAGATTTCCACACTTTGAGTAACAATGTACTTTTCAGGCCCCACCTTAAATTTTTCAAGTTCGACATGTGGGGCAATAAGTCACGTGAGGTACCCATTTCACTCCAACAGCCTGCCATGATCCATGACTTTGCCATCACCGAAACTCACATAATCATCCCGGATCATCAGGTGATATTCAAGCTATCTGAAATGTTTAGGGGTAGGTCACCCATAGTCTATAACCCATACGAAGTTTCTCAATTTGGTGTTTTATCCAAAGATGCTAGGGATGAATCGATGATTCAATGGATAGATGTGCCGGATTGTTTTTGCTTTCATATATGGAATGCTTGAGAGGAGTACAATGAACATGGGGACAAAATCATTGTCATCATTAATTCATGCACAATGCCGGCAGATTCAATATTTTCAGGTGGTGATGATCCACTAAAAAGTGAATCATCCGAGATCCGATTGAATTTGAAAACAAGTAAATTGGCCCGAAAAGTTATTGTATCGGAAATAAACTTAGAAGTCGGACAAGTAAACAAGCAACAACTAGGCAAGAGAACTCGATATGTATATTTGGCTATAGCTGATCCATGGCCAAAATGTAGTGGAATTGCTAAGATCGACTTGGCCACGGGGAATGTGACCTAGTTTTTGTACGGGGACCACAGGTTCGGTGGCGAGCCATGTTTTGTGCCTACAAAAGAGGGAGCAGAGGAAAAAGAAGGATTTCTCACGAGTTTTGTGAGAGATAAACAAAACGAAGCATCTGAATATGTGATTTTGAAAGCTTCAACGATGGAACAAGTGGCTTTAGTTAAGTTACCTACAAGAGTGCCGTGTGGATTTCATGGCCCATTTGTTACTTCTCAAGAGCAAAACAAAGCAATAATCCAGCTAGCTAGTTCAAGCGTAACAATTAGTAGTATTATGGACATACAATGGTAAATAAAAGTACCCTCGGGAGTAGGGAGCATTAAAGTTCTTTCCACCTTTTTCTTCTTGCAAAGCTATCAAAATTGCTAAGTTTTTTTTATTCCATAATTAATACATAGAGATAGATGATGTTGCATGTATAATTAATTTCAAACTTTACCAATTAAAAAGAATAATGCACTTTATTCCCTTTGCAGCAACATAACTCCATTTAAAAAACTAATTGCAGTTGTTACTTTTACTTTAGTTTTTTAATTTTACTCCATTTTTATTTTTCGTTTCCTATATTTGTTTGTGGCATTAATTTTCTTTTCCCATGTTTTATTTCTCTTTTTTTATTTCCTCCCTTGTTTCTTCCCCTTTCTTCAACTCAACTATAATTAAGCTACTTTCCTTTTTCAAGCGATTTTATAATACTTCAACTACCATGTTTTGAAAATCGAACCGGATCAATCAATTTGACCGGTTGGACCGGTGATCGGAGGCCAGTCCGGTCCGGTTGAAACATAAAAACTAGTGGTAGTCAAAACCGATCAAAAATTAGTTGAACCGGTTCAAATTTTTATTTTTTAAGAAGAAAAAGAGTAAAAGAGTAAAGGAAAATTATGAGTTAAAGATGATAATTAAAGATTTTGGACATGTAATTTTTTGAAACATGAATTATTTTTTTGAAATTTAATTAATTGGTAGTTATATATAAATATTTATGTTTAATTTGTTATTTTATTTTGTTTAATCTCTTTTAAATTATGTCAAATAATTAGTGTAGAAGAATTTATTTTTACTTTGAGTTGAAGTAAGAAACGAATTATTGCTTAAGTTAATGTGAAACATGAATTTTTATTTATTTATAGTTGATAAATTGTGAAGTAGTATTATTTTCTAAAAATGTACTTAAAAATAAGTAAGTTAAAATTTTTTTTCAAATAATATTCTTTTTATATCAATTGAAAGTTTTATTTTTTGACAATATTAAAATATTATATATATTTATAAAATTAAATATAATTATTATATTATTATGATGTCATACTAGTTCAATCAATAATCGAATCAGTTGAACCGATTAAACCAGTAAGGTCACCAATTCGTTATCCAATCCAATTCTAAAAACATTGTTAAACTATAATTGATATAGAAGAGTTGTAAATGGCTGACTCAACAATAAAATCATTTCTAATTGAGTGGTTTAAGTCACCAACTCCGATTTATTTGCTAGTCAAATCAGTAAGTCAGCAATTCGAAATATATTTTTTCATAAATCAATTTTTTTTATAGTGGCAATATTAATATTATAACCATATATACGAAAACTAATATAACATATTTTTTTAATTACGTTTCAAATTAATAATAATAAGAGAGAAAATAAAAATGACTGAGAGAGAGAGAGAGAGAGAGAATTTTCATTATAATGTAAGATGCATAACCGTTTTTATTCATTATACTTTACTTAAATAACAATATATATATATATATGTGTGTGTGTGTGTGTGCAAGTCCAATTAACGTAGCATGGCGTGAAATTTCACGTCGAGACTTGTTTGTGTCGTTGATATCCCATATTAATAAACATCGCCCAAAGAATAACTCCTAAGGACGACAATTTTGCTTAGGACAGAGTCAATTGTCTGTATTTAACATTTCATGTATCAAGGACCTTGCACGATATAATGCCAACACACATATTCACATGAAAAAAGAAAATAGAAACAATAAAATATTTTAAAAACATAATCAAACAAACAAAATTGTTTTGAGAAAATATAACCAAAGTCTAAATATATATTTATTTTTCCTTTAAAATATTAAAATGGATTTTTTCAAAATAACTTTTCCTATCCTGCATTATTCCTAACTTTCCTAATTTTCAATATATATATCATATATATTTTATTATTATTCTTATAATAAAAAAAATTATTCAATTTCATTTTCATCCCAAAAATCTAACAAAAAAAATATTAATTTGACTATTACAATGAAGAGCATCTCTACCCGTAACATAAACAAACATACCTACACTCTCCAAAAGAAATTTCTAACTATTTCTCAAAATATAACCAAAAATTTATTACATTCCTCAATACAATTTTCACATTTCCCAATTCCAATTACAACATTCATTCCCCCAAAAAACATATCAAAATCAAACATCAAATATAACCAAATATTATCTTTTCTTTTTTTTTTTCCTCCGAAAATTGAGAATTCTAATTCTTAAAACGAATACGTATTTACCGAATATATCAATGCATATCTACATGCCACGTTTTTGTAATTAATCCCTAATGGTTCTAAGCAAACTACATATGTGGAAATATTAATTGTTGAGACCATATTTCACATACATATGTATGTAGGAGTGTTTCCAAATAGTGAATCATATAGGGCCAAACCTATATATCCTTGTGTTCCCTTTGACTGCTCAAAGCAGACCACTAGCTTGTGAATGGTCTCATCTCTTCAGATTTTTTTTTTAATGAGGGACGGAAAAAAAGAAAGAAAAAAAGGAGAATTGATAAGTTCGTCAAAAAATTGAACAAATAAAATTTAATTATAGCCAAATCACAATATAGGATTCGAAATTAGGGGTAGTATAAAATTAGAATTAAAATTCTTAAAGTTAAAAAAAATACTCGGGTCAAAACACAGTGAGTACCGATGATTGTCTACATAGTGCACACTACAAGAAAATTCACATTTAGTGGCATTACTTTAGTGACATTTTATAATATAATGACACAAAAAGATATTATGGTGATAGTTATAAAAGAATGCCACCATAATTTAATATTTGGTGGCATTTAATTATTAAATGACAAACAAAATAGCGATATTCAATTAAAAAAGCCAAGATAAATACATTTCAAAGGCATTTAGTTAGTGTTGCTAATTTATTTTAGAAAAATACCACTAATACTTAGTTATAGTGTCGTTCGAAGAAAGATGTCATAAAGTATTTAGTAGCATTTATAGTGTATGACACACAAAAATAAAATAGTGATAGTCATAAAAAAATGTCACTATAATAAAATATTTAGTAACATTTGATTATTAAATAATATACAAAATTGCGACATTTGACAAAAATGCCAACAAAAATATAATTTGAAGGCATTTAATTAGTGCCACTATTTTTTCTTAAAAATATGTCACTCATATTTATTTATAGTGGCATCTAAAAAAAACGTCATAAAATATTTAGTGGCACTAATTTAGTGATATTCGATAGTATAATGACACATAAGAGTAATGGTGATAATTGTTGAAAAATGTCACTATAATACAATATTTAGTGGCATTTTATTAATATGTAATAAAAAATAGTAACATTTGATCGAAAATGCCAACATAAATATATTTGCAAAGCATTTAAGTAGTGCCACTAATTTTTATAAAAAAAAAAAATGCTACTCATATTTATTTATGGTCTTGTTTATAAAAAGTAACGTAAATTATTTGGTAGAACTAATTTAATGCCGTTTTACAATATACTGTTACTTAGTAGAAATTGATTAATAAATATTATAAAAACATAATTTTATTGAAATTACTAACATAACTCTATGTTAAAAGCATTTAACTAGCAATACTATTTTTTTTTTTTTTTGGAAAAAAGCATAAAAACATAACTCATAATTTAGTTATGGTGTGACATGAAATAAATATCACATAGAAAGATATAAAGTATATATAGTTATTAATAATTGTAAAACATACAATTTTATGTCTTATCATAATGCATTGATTATATTAACTATTTAAATATAATTTTAATGTATCAACTAAATTAATCATAGTTTTCAAGAAGTATAAAATACTAAGTTTTTGCCCCTTTTTTCTCCTCACCTATAAATTATATTTTTGAATATTTTCTATCTCTAAATTTAATGTCTCAAACTTTTTCAAATGTCTTATTTAATATAATAATTTTGAGCATATATTTAAATAATTGGGAAAATATGCTTTTAAAGTATAAGAATATAATAATATTTTTGAATATTTATAATGAACATTTGGTGGGTAGTTTAACAGTAAATTCATATCTTTTCAAGTAAAATATCGGAGATTTGAATCTTATACAGAGTAATTAAAGCATGTTAGAGTCTCATAATATGGCTATTGATGGTAGATTAAGATGTCATTCAAAGAAATCTTTTTTGACATTAAATTTAGCATTTTATTTAATTAATTTTTATGGCATGTTATTATGTCATCTAAAAGAATTTTTTGTGACATTTTAAAATCACTATATGCATTTTTTATGGCATGTTAGGATGTCATTTAAAAATTATTTTTTTTGACATTTTAATGTGCCATCTAATATATTTTTTCTTGCACTTTATTAATATCACAATATACGTAAATTAATGACATTTATACCTTTAGCTACACTACTACAAATGACACTTTTAAAAAATATTATTAAATATAAAATTGCCACTATAATACTATTTAAGTTGCACTTTTGAATGTCACTGAATGCAATATTTCTTGTAGTGGCATATGTGGAACACTTTCAGCAAACAGTTGTGCTTTCCAGTTACATGTGTCCTTTTTCTTCAATTTTTAGGAGTTTTAATTAGTCCTAATTCACTACAAGAAAAAGATAAATTAGTGGCGAAATAATAAATAACAATGCAAAAGTTGTCGCTAATTATGTATATTAGTTGGCAAAAATTTTAGTTTTGTCTTCTTAATGATTTTTATAAACTAAATAATGATAAGAATAGCGTTTAAATTGTCACCATAGACAATTAGTGACACACCTATATATGATGATAATGAAAACCTTGTCACAAATTATAGTGACAATTTTTATTAATGGTAACAACTAAAAATATTAATTTTTATCATTATTGAGTTATTTTGTGACAAGATAAAAATTCTTGTCACTTAAAAATTATCATTATCATTAACGACAAAAAAAAAAAGCTATTGTCATTCAATGCATGTTATTGTGACAATTTTTAATTTGTCACTTATTATTTTGTCACTAATGTTATATTTTTTTAAAAGTGATTTTGTATTACACTAAATTCAAATTCTACATTGTGAATTAACTATAATAGTTACAATCTTATTTTTGTAATTTTCCTGTGTCAAGCCTTTATATATATAATCGTAAATGTTTCTGATCATCACAAGATACTTGTTTTGAGTCATATTTATTGCTTAAAGAGCAAACCCATTACTGCAATTTCATTAAAATGCTAATCAAACTTAACTTGCTTTGTCTTGGTTAATTAACTCACGAATTAATATTGTATGAAAATTCAAACTCAGTGATTTAAAAAAACAAAAAATTATGGACATAGAGCAATCCAACTTCCATCTTAACAATGTAACATGGGGCAAGTTTTTTCAACAAAATTACCAAATTTAAAGTGTTGACTTGATCTCTACTAATGTTTGATGACAAACTTAAAATCTGGGAGAGCTTTCTCAAAATCTTTAAAGGTTGTGTATGGAGTTTGGAATTAGTGAAAAGAAATACTAAAAAATATTTTTCTTTTGTATTCGGTTTTGAAAGAATATGAGAAGGAAATATTTAGTCAAATATAAATACTTAACAATTCATATATGTATTTTTACTTTGTTTTTACACAAACAGGATCATATTCAAAACGTACATATTTGAAATTCACAATGATTTAATTTGACTAAATGAAATCTAATTTTCTATTATTCTTTTTCTTTGTCTACACTAAGAACTAAGATCTAAACATCTTTGTCCATATGTAGTATTATGTTTTACATTGAGTTTCCGATTTTAAAAGAATCTTGGAAAAGTTCGTTGTTAATAGGCTAAATTTAGTGATAAGAACGAGAAAATTAAGTTATAACTTGACTATTTGGTGCACATTCACAGCACTCTATATTACGTAGAAAAATTGAAATGTGAAATGCAATGAACTCAAATAGCAGAAAAATTAAGGCTGACGAGCTAGTTTAAATATATATATATATATATATATATATTGATCAGTCAAATTTTACACCAAATTAATATGAAACTTAACCAAGATATCATTCATCCTATTCATATATATATATATATATATATGTTTATTATAAATAGATAGATAAAAATACCATTGCAATAATTAAGTCAATAAACTCAATTTAATTAGGCCCAAAAAATAGAAAGTAAAGAAATAATTGAGTATCTGCATTTTCTTAAATTGCTTATTGATAATCGTCTAGCTAAATTAATGAAAAGTAAGAATATTTTTAAATCAATTTTGATAAATTCAGTTAAAAAAATGTCCGTACCGTATTTATACTATAGAGAAAAAGTGAAAACTATATAACATGTACTATACGTATGAAGAAAATTCAAATATCTCCTCGAACTCAGGATGCTTTTGTAGAAATCAATTTCTTGTCAATTCATTTTCTCTTTTTTCTTTTATCGATTTTTCTAATTATTACTCTTTTCTATTTTCATGATTTGTTTAGCTTGATCAACGATGTCATGCAACCAAATTCATAGTTCATTTGTGGTCCAATTTCTAAGTATAGTGAGTTTGGTTTACAAAATGTCATTATCCTATGAGCTATAATGTAACATGGACTTAAAGTGAAATGGGTCATATGTGGCTCAATTCCAAGCAGGCAAGAAGATCGAAAACCAAGTGAGGTGCTTTCGTTGTTTAATATTGCTTTTTTCTTGCAAAATTTTTGGTCCTTTCTTAAACAAAGTGCTTTAAGATAAGTTGACTAAATAGATGGACTAGTATAACGAATTTAGTCCTTTTTGCTCGCCCATGCCTCATTTCCTGCATTACTATCACATCACCAATATAACGAGTTTCTTTGGTTCCAAATTTTGCTTTGATAATTGTATTTTCAATTAAAGAATTGTGTCGCAAATATAAAGGAATATTCGACTAATATTCAAAATACGTATGCAACCACCAAGGTATGAGTACTATTTTCCAGTGCGCATATACTTAGAAAAATAAATAAATAAATATTTGTAGCAATGCAAAAATTATTACTAGTAACATATATTATGTAACACCCCTAAAATTCGGTATTTTGAGAAAATAAGGATTTAGAAATCAAGATATTAGTTGATTGGATTTTAGGGCTTGAAAAATAAATAAAAGAACTTAATTGTAAGGAGATTGAAAATTTTGGGGTCGAATCGCAATTGACGAAAAGCTTGATTGACTAACACCTGGGAGTTTTGTGGTCAAAGTGAGATATTTTTAGGTCAAATGGGCTAATGTTAGGCACTAACTTAGTCTAGGGACTGAATTGAGATTTTGTTACATTCTAGAGGACTTAATTGGAAGTTGGCTTAAAGATTTGGGGTGGTCAAAGCCTAATTTCTGAAAGTACATATATTTATATATCAAATTTCTCCCCTTCTTCTTCATTTCTTCCCGCATGCATCACCAACCCTCTTTCACTGGCGACTTCTTCAACAAGCCCAAAAATTGCTAAACTAAATCAGCCAATGTCTTCCCTTCACTTTTAGGAACAAATTTATACAAAACTTGCATCCCTATAATCGTTAGTTCACCGTGAAATGTGAAGCTGAAGGTGGCGCACGGGGGAGGTGGTGGGTTTCTACTTTCCAACGACTTCAAGAGGCGAACCAAATGTGGGTCTTGATGGGTTCAACTTGGTGAACAACCTGGTGGCCTTAATTTCATGAACCGGCAATCAATGGAGCAAAATCAAGCATGATGTCACACGGCAGTGTTCAAGTGATCAGTAGCATTTTCTGACTAATTAACCCTCAATTTAGTGGCAAAAGGGAAAATTGACTTAGGCATTGTGATTATTGAGCTGAAATGCGTCTTTTAATTGTGGTGTTGAGCTTTTCTGACAGTGGTGGACAGCAGCGGTTTCAAGGTAATTTATTTGCCTCATCGAGGCAATCGTGGTAGTGCCTTTGGTTTGTAATTTTGAGATCCAATTAAGCAAATCTTAGGTAATGATTGCAGTTGGAATTAATATATTTTGTACCATTTATTTCCTTGCCAAATCTTGCATTATGTTAAGAGAAATGAAGGATTTGACAATTGACTTGGATATGCAGATCATGCATGGATATATACCTGGTGGACCCCAGACGTATTATATTATGTGGTATCTTTGGTTAATTAAGTTTAATAAGTGAGATAACCCTAATTTTATGGAATTGAGACCTAAGTAATATAATTGGATTATTTAAGATGATTGGACAGTTATTATTGATTTGGGATAATGCTATGAGGTTAAATATATAATTAAGGACTATATTACATCCTTTTACTGGAACCGATATGAACCCCATGACTATTTCTATAATAACAGCTTAATTAGCACATTTTGGATCGATAATACTGATCAAACCCTAAAACTACTGTATTAAGCAAGTAATTAGTGATTTTGGACTAAAGTGATGAAGAAGTAGGTCCACAGACCAATAGGCGACAATTGTAGTTTTTTGAGACTACGAAAGTGAGAGTCTGCCAATCTGGCATTGATTGTACCTATTCGTTCTTATGAAAAATCCCTTGTGAGGGTTAACATGTTCTTATACTATGCCTACTCTTGTTTATTGGAATCTGTAAATTGCTTGAGATATCATTCATTAACTTATGATGCGTGTACCCCTTTGAGGGTTGCTTCTTGATTGTGCTCTGATAAGAGTTTGTTCTAATCTATTATGGCACTTAGAACTTTGTATTGCTATCTATTACTGTACTTGTTCCCAATCTATACATGTTACTGTCTTGTTACTTGTTATCATTCTATATTGTTATCTATTGTCTTGTCGACACTCTTGTTTATCCATTAAAACATTATGTGGCCATGTTAGCTTATCAAATCCATTAATTGTTATTGTTTCGCCTTTTTGGCAAACTATTAATTGATATTGTGTTATCTTATTGGTATTTCTGAACTATTATCTATTGTCTCGCTGGCACACTTGATCTATCTGGTATCAGCGATATACTAGGGATTTTCCCTGGGAATCAATGATGTGCGAGGGATTTCCCCTGAGTATTTGTGCAAACTGTTTATTGACACTTATTATATATACAGATAATTGATTGGCCAAGTGCCAACTAGAGTGAAATGTTTAGATATATGAGACACGCTATGCAGTTTGCATGGGTGTCAACAATATGCTGAGCAATCCACTTAAGTATTCGTGAGACGCTAGGGATATCCCCCTGGCTATCAGCGATGTGCTAAGGTTTTCTCCTTTGGCATCTCAACACACCACACGATTTGTATGGGCATCTACCATGTACCAAGCTATCACACTTTGGTAAAATTGATTAACTAACTAGAATAAGGAGAATTGGATATGCATGTCATGTTATGATCTGTTGGACTGCATATGTTACTTGGGATTGCTTGAATTTGATTGTATTTCGATTGTGTGTATTCTGTTCATGGAGCAACAAGAATGATATAGTTTCTTGATCTAAATCGGGCTATTGTCCAGGCCAAATGAGCCAATGGTGATACCACCCATAGTAAATTAGTTGAGCTGGCTGCATTGTTCGCATCGACAGTCCCAATCCCCGACCTTGTTCCTACTGGAAATCTTAAATTTGAATAATGCTTATTTGCTAAAGTTATAATTGCATGTATCCTGATTTGTTCCTAATCTGACTATTAATGTATAATTCGTTGAGTTGATCCTTCCTTGACAAATCCCTACTGCTTATGATTATGATTATGATTATGATTATCCCTCACGAGAACCTTTGGACTTACCTCCAGTATTATTCATGTTTTTCCCAGATAGAGATTAGGTGATGGACTTGGACTCTAGGTTAGATCGGAAAATAAATTTTGTAACAAAATAGAATTTGTATCTGCTTATGGTTCACCTGAATGTTAAGCTTTAACTTAGAAATATTGAGATATGCCAGGTTGAATTATGAGCTGCGGTTTGCATATATTATGTTGAATATTATGGGATCAATTATGACTTGTATATGGTACTTTTGTTGAAGTTTGTTTAAGTTTGGAGTTTGTTACTGTCTCTAGTAAGTTTTGAAAAATTTTCTAATTGGCCTATAAATTGTATTGTGGGTTCAACTAAAGATTGAACCAAAGTGACAATAATTTTTATTTTGTTACAATATGTTTAATAGTAACAAGAACTAATGTTTTTATAATTTTTCACTAATAATAATTAGTAATACACCTACAATGACAACCTAGAATGATAAAATTTTGTTACTGTGACAAAATTTCATTGTCACTAGGTTGCCACAATAGGTGTGTCACTAATTGTCTATAGTAACAACTTAAATAATATTTGTGACATCATTAAAATTTTAGATTTATCAGGATGACAAAATAGAATTTTTTATTATTTAATGTATATAATATAGTGATCAACAAGTTTTGTATTAAAGTCATTTAATTATTTTATCACTAATTTTTTTATTTTTTTTACTGATATTGATCATATTCATATTAATTATATATCAATAGCATTTCCCTAACTTGTACAATTTATTTTTTCAATTTTGGTTTTGCCCATTGTAGATCAAATTATCTAAACTAGAATGTCATGCCTGTAGCGCCCCACCCAAGAGGTGCCTACTTTGGCCTGAGTTGCTACTCTAATCTATTACACAAGTATTTAAATCCAAAACACACCTCCAAAATTCAATTTCGATTCATAAAGTTGCATAGCAACCCAAAGTTTAACAACTTAAGTGATAGTAGTTTAGCGCTAACCTAAAAGATCATTTCCTTGAAGAATAGGTTTTGCCGATGGATCTATAGTCGGTTGGTCAATTGAAGAAAATTGTGTAACTTTCTCATTCCACAAAGGTTGTTGGTAAGTAGGTACTTACCGTCTAGGATCTCTTAGTACTTTGGCCCACCAATCAAGTGACCTTCCCTTATCACCTACTCTCACTAGTATGGGAGTGTCCAAGCTTCCATAGGATGTCATTACACCTAATACTCCTCAAGTATGTAACCCTGGGTCATGAATTGTGAAATAATACCTCGATCCTCAACCCTTTCAAATTTCAAGCTTACAAAAAGTAAATGAAGAGAGATATAAATTTAACAAAATTCAATAATTTCATAGTAGTAAAAGAAGGAGAATCTGCTGCCAAATATTCGAGGGTAAAGTTTATATATATATCAGATTAGAGTTATACATTAGTATATACACAGGTGTAAAGTGTCAAAATGGCCAAGCTAATTATCTACCTGATCGAAATCTAAAATGATAAAGCAAGAATAGGATATCACCCCCATACATCTAGACAACCCAGCCGACACTATGCATCCTAGTAGTCAAAAGTTACTAATACCCTATATACATCTATACATACGTATCTACAAATACCAAATCATCTAGCCTAATTCTTCAATCGATAATAACATACTTGATATCCACCATTCAAAAACTCAAGTAGAACATTCAATCACCTATTTTTCTTTATCCTATTGAGCTTTGTGGTTGACTGTTTGTTTTTAGGGCAATCCTTAAAAAAATATTGATTGCTGCTGCAACCCTTGCACCTTCCTAGCTTTTTCCAGTAGTTAGATTCCTCATGATTTAAAGTTCTACAAAAATCCACAACCTCTTTTTGGTGTCCCAGTTTGAACTTTCTGTCGTTTTCTTTGTGAACCACTTTCCTTACTAATTACAACTTTGGATTCCAAAGCTTTCTTTCTCCTACTCTTTCTTTATCTATTTATACCTTAAGAAGTTCATGCTCCATCTGCAAGGCTCTCTTTAAGGCTTCCTCCAAGTTAGATTGCTTGTAAAGCACAAGGATTTGTTGTATCTCTGATCTCAACCTCAAAACAATTCTCTCCTTCTTATATTCTTCTATTCTCAATAACTTCGATGCAAATCGAATCAATCTGCTAAATCTTACTTCATATTACCATACTCTCATATCTCCTTAGGTAAGACTCTCAAATTTTTGTTCTTGAGCATCTCTCACTTCTCATGGTATAAATCTATCCATAAACTCCCGTATGAAGTTGTCCCAAGTATGGGGTATCTTTTTATGCTCCCATCATTGACTTACCAAGGTCCACCATTGTCATGCAGCTTCTTCTATCAGATAGGTGGCAAATTGAAGTTTCAGGTTATTTGGATAACCTAACATCTAAAAGAAATCTTCAATCTCCCTAATCTAAGCTTCTGCCTTTTGGTGATCTGATTCACCCATAAATATTGGGGGTAGAACTTAAAAAAATGTGCTAAAGTCCTAAACTCTGAAGGCTCTTCGCTTCTCTAGAGGCTTTCTATCTAACCTTATTGCTGAGATATTGCACTCATTTGTTTGATATCCTCTCTTTTTGCGATTAAATGCACCCATAAGTCTTGTGTCTCTTCTTCAACATTCATTGGGTATCTCCGTTCTAAGGTATCTTATTTCAAATTTACTCACCCAAGAAAAGGCGTTGGGGTTAGCTTTGGAGATGTCATTCGATGGGTTGGAATCTTCACAATAGTAAACTGTATTTATTCGCAATGATTAAACAAAATATTTTATCAGCCAATATATAGTTGTTAGTACTTGATGCGTAAGGGTTGGAGTATGTACATATAAATAGAATCATTCAGTATTCTACAATTCTAAAAAAGATTCATCGCTTTGGTCCTTGTCTCTCGCTCATCTCTATCCTAAGCATATCCAAAGTCAAGCTTAACATCCACTAGCCCAGAATTTCATATTCGAGGATTATATCCTAATATAGCCCTAGGCATCCCTTAACTCAATTATACACATTTAAAGCATCTCTACAATCAAGATTATTTTCCTACAATCCAAGAATCATATTCTAGGATCAGTTTCTACAAATAACTCAATTTTTCCTTGTGCCAAGTGTTTACATCTTAGATGATTCCCAATTCAACTAAATCTCTAGTATCCTAGAATTTCATATCTAAGGATCATGTCCTAGTGTAGCTCGAGCTTTCCAAACGCAAGCTCTAATACAACTTTTGTAGCACTCCATCCGAGAGGTGCCTACTTTGGGCTGAGTTGTTACTCCAATCTATCACATAAATATTTAAATCCAAAATACACCTCCAAAATTTAATTTCAATTCATAAGCTACATAGCAACCTAAAATTTAACAAATTAAGTGATAGTAGTTTAGCGCTGATCCAAAAGATCATTTTCAGAGGGCGGAATCAGTATAATTTCAAACCTCAAGTAAACTCTACAAGGAATACGACATATATCTCATTCTAAAGTCTCATAAATAATAGCTTATCTTAACTTAAAGTAACACTACAAGCCAACATTATATACTCGCCAAAAGTCTTTCAACTAAGTTCAGTCCTATCCATAGTCTTAATCCCTGTAGTCTCAATCAAATAATATTCAAATACCTATCATAAAATAGTTCTTTCGGGAAAGCTACCAACCCTCATTCTTCACTGATTCATACTTGTTTGAGAACATTTAAGAAATACATAGGAGGATGAGTCATAAAAACTCAGTGAAGAAAAATTTTAAGTAATGTGCAATCTTTCAAGAATTAGGGATTCAACAATAGTAATCACTAGCAGTTTAGCATAAAAAGAACATGGTTATGCAAAAAATAGAACAATAAAAAGGGTCAAGCTACTAGCAAATGCTAGGTCAAAAGCTGTGACCATCGGCATAACAACATGTTTGACTTAATCGATTTACACCTAGAGGTATTCACATCGATCTACTCAACCGATCTTGCTTAGAAAGTTTAGAGACAACTCAATAGATTACAGTCGAGAGGCATTGACATCAACTAACTCAACCATTTTACTATGGGAGGTTTTTTTGCTAGCTCATTTTCCTAAGACATCAGCTCAATCTAAACTAGAAAATCACTCCAGCCTTATTGCTCCTTAAGCAGAATATAGTTTCAAGAATAGCAAACCCAATCACATATGCAAGTCAATAAACCAAGTACAACATGCATATCAGAATACCCTTATACCTTCATAACAGTATAATAATAGTTCAGTTTAGTTCACTATAGTAAACAATCAGTTTAGTAGCTTGTGCATAACAGCTCGGCAATAACAGTAGCTCAAGCATAACAGCTTAGCAAGGCACTCGGCCCAATAGTTCTCTTGTACACTTGTCTTTCAGTTTGATCAATCAATCAATCGATTGCCAACATGGTAGAACAATGATTTTCACAATATGGTTTTAATAAAGCTATTACAGTAAACAACAACAAACAAAATCAATCAAAGAAGCCAACATAGCCAATAATAATATACAATACAGTTCAATCAGTACGATAATATATAAGACACAAAAATATTCTTAGTACCATAATAGGAACAGTTAGTTTATTCAAAATAGTTTTGATACACATTAGACAACGGTATAATTCAAGCTTATTGATTAACAATATTCAATGATAATCAATGAATGACCATTAGGACAATAGAACCTCATAAGGTTCAAAAGACAATAATAAACGATAATGATAGTAGTAGAACCTCACATGGTTCAAAAGACAACAATAATTGATAATTAGATCAAATGTCAAGTAATATACCTCATAAGGTTTAGCAGTTTATCAATAACAATAGCGATAGTAAAGACATGTATCAGATCAACAGAACTTCACAGGGTTCGATCACAATAACATTGCTTTACTCAAATAAGTACCAGATTAGTGGATCCTCATAGGGTATACACAAATACCTAAAAGGTTAAGATCCTCACAAGATTCAATAATCAACAGAGTGCTTTAATCTAATCAAGTACCAAAGTGATAAATCCTATAGAGATTAACAATCAATGAATAGTTGTAATTAAAATAATGTCCCAAAGTGGGAAACCCTCACCTTAATGAGATCAGCAATTAAGTCAAACTCTACTAATCTTCAGGGCCCAATCCTTCGTCGCCTATTCAAGAGAGTAATTTTCCATCAAAATCCTTGTTCAAACCTAATGATTACTAACATTCATAATCATATTAATAACAATCTAATCTGAGAAATTATTCGACTAATACATTGGTTAGGGTTTGTTTCAATATTATTGCCCTAAACATTCTATTTGCATCAAATAGGTAAACGTTTATGGAGTTCATTTATACTGCTAAAGTAATACCATAGAATTCTTAATTTATATATATAATTCTATAATGATACTCAATTTTGATTATAGCAATCTAGTTATTGATAAAATCCAAGTTTTTGTTGCTTAAGTCATGGTTACATAAAAGTAGGATTTTCTCCACTTAGTTAGCTATATAACCTATAATTTACATGAAATAATACCATTTTGGATTCACTACGCTTACTTAATCAATTAAGTGTGTTCTATTCTTATGCATGGGTGTTCTGATCAACCATTTCTATCATTATTTTCAATTATACAAGGTTTTATGATAATCAAAACGTGCATACATACACATGTAATTACATACACAAACAACTCTATTTTTTTACCAAATTTTCACTATTGAGGTAGAATTTCGACAATCATAACCTGTGTATGTAATCATCACAATGAGTTGAAGATTCTATCCAGTTGCCACCGCCACGCCACCGCTATCGAAAAACTCCACCACCACCACCAGAATATGCTCTTTAGCTCAACTAAACAAACCCCTCAAATAATTTTTTTTTCTAACATCGTTTGGCTAGTTAATTGGCTGAAAATCAAAATCCTGCCACCAACACTGCCACTCAATTTTCTTCAAATTACATCACTGTCGATGGTCTATTTTGGACGTTCAAGCTAACATTGTAATCCATAAGTCAAGCCCAATAAAACCTAATAGTTAAACTCAGGCTTCCATTGCCGAAATAGAGAAACCCATCACCACCATCGTAGTTGTAACTTTTGAGCTAAATTTTTAGCTACTACACTGGTTAGTTCTACAAGGTGTTGGTGTATTTGAGTTCCTTGAGCTGAGAAGAGCAAAATGGTATATAATTTGTTAGGTTTTGTCACTCACCGAAAAAAGTGATTGGAGGTGAAAGACACGATGGTGTTGGTGAAGAAGAAGATGAAAATGGGACTAAATTGAAAGTTTGGTATTTATGGAATTAATCTTTCCTTAATTGCAGATTGACCCCCAAAAGTTTTGGTTAGCCTTCAATTGAGTCCAAAGATTTTGATTAGATTCAATTTGGCCACCAAATTGTATTAAGCCTCACGTTGGGTCCATTAACTTATAAATATTAAACATTGACCCTTTCTAATTTAAATAATAGCATGATTAAGTCTTTTTATATTTATGTTTTAACCCACAAAACTTTCAAATATATAAAAGAATTAAATAAATTCTTAGAAAATAATATTTAGATAAAATATCAAAATAATGCATTTCTAAGGGTGTTACAATGCCAGAATTAAATACCTTTGCCAGTAAACATACGGGAATATTAAACATAAAGAGTTAATATCAAGAGACAAAAGATAAACTCTATGTTGAAAATGGAAAGCTATGGAAAAATAGCATGTTAATGTTGGATTTTGGACTTTAATATTAATAATAATAATAATAATTGTGTGCAATTTGCTATTATAAAAAGGTTTGGCCCAAATTAAGTGATCTGATTATTAGATAGGCCTAAGTTATCTTACAAAGTATGGGCTTATATATGTAGATGCTTTTAAATTGTAATTTCTAATTTTATGATGGGTCAAATTAGAAATAAAGAAAAAAATATATACAGTTATATTAGGATTATGGTCCTTGAATTATGCATATGATTCTTTTCTGATATCCCGTTATTACAAAAGAGAGAGTAAGTTCTCCCAAACTTCATATCAATAACTGCAAGACTCAAAGGATTTCATCGATGTTCATGGATTCAAGTACGCTTTTGCATATAGATTATTTTTTAATAATTTAACATGATGATCTAGAATTTTTATATGATGGATTTTACATATTTAATTTAATTCTAACAGTTAAATTAAGTCTTTACATAATTGTACGCTCAACAAATAAATTTGCCTTCCATTATTCATGATAAGATAATCCTCCTTACATATAGGTATCATACACCTTGTATGATAAGATAATCCAGGACATGGGCATTGTTTAAAAATAAGATTTTGATGAATAGTTGAGGCGTTTCAGTGTATGTGTGTACATACATAATATTAATATAAATATAAATTTTATAAATAAAGCGTCCATGTATTAAACTTTTTTCAAACGATTGAGTGAAATATAATAAATTAACACCTATGAAGTTCTTTGCCTAACTAACCATAGGACTTTCAAACAAATCAACTTCAAAATTTTTGCAAAGAAATCAAATGAGGTCCGTAAAAAAACGCTTAATTGAATGCATAAATAAATTAGTTGAGAAATAACAAATTATTAAGTGAAATGCATGAAGTGTCAAAATATTTAGCAACAAAAACTTGCTTGAGTTGACACAGATAATTAATTGTAATTGAACACACCACCGTGCACTTCGCGTTGAGCTCATCATAACTCACCCAACCATTTTCCGCTTCGGTAATTGGAAATTGGAAACCTATCACCACCGCGATCTTACGCCGGCAACATCCAAAATTTCTATCAATTCCTCAGCTAGTTTGGTTAATTTTTGGTATGGAAATGTTCATCATGATGAGAGGAATGTTTCTATCAATTTAGTTTTAAGTTACGAGCTATGGTGGAGCCAAACCGAACTTGGGAAGAGCTAGGGTATGGTTTTGAGAATTTGATAAATTTTTGTTCCAATCTATATGTAAAAAGATATTTTTCAACCTTTTCAATTTGACCTTGAAATTTTCCACCGCCTTCAATACGATCTTGAGCTTCTAATCGCCTCACACTTTGACCCCTAAGTTTCAATTAAGTTCCTCCAACTTTTGTTTCTTGCACATTGACCCCTCTCAGTTTTAGAACTTTGACAAGTTTGTCCAACCTAATTAATTTTCTAGCTCTCATATTTTCGAAATATTCTCCAAAGACCCTATTTTCTTTAAACCTACTTTAATTAAGACCTATTCCACTTTAATTTTTTTCCAAAATTTATTTTAACTTACTTCCTCTAAACATTAATCGATTAATTTTAAGTTTTTAACTTCATTTTAAATTTGTGTTCCCAAATTGGGGTGTTACAATTTGTTAAAATAATGTAAAATACTCAAATGTTTGTTACAGATACATTGTAGATGTCATGTAACAACTAGTTATGGTAGTTGAAAACTATTATATCACATTATGAGATGTTACAATAAAAATGCTTAGAAAATTTATTCAATATCATAATAAAAAATACTTTTAGGATGATTGCAAATGTCACAAAAAATAAATAGGATTTCTGTACATGAGCTATTATAACCAAGCATCTAAGAAAGTAAAAAGAGTTTCTAAATTCATTTGTTGTTATGCATTTAAATTTCCATATATAATTTTTTCTAAGTGTTACTAGTTCGAGATACATATTTAATTAGATTTTTATCATGTGAAGAAAAAGTAAAAAGTGTATCAAAAGATATGTTGACAACAAAAATTAAACAAACTATTGTATTAAATACCTTAAGGCTATATCATAAAAGCTTAAGCTAGCTTCTAGCTAATTTAAACGACATCTCAAACAAAGATGAATAAAGTTAACAAAGAGACAAAAGTTAAGAGTAAATAAAATTCTAGATCCTAAATCAAGATCTTAAAGTTAATTTTTTTAAAAGTAATTCATTAGCAGAAAGTCTAATTTACCAAGTCAGTTCAATTAAATTTGGGAAGGAAAAAAAAACTAAAAATTTAAAGGAAATTGATCAAAATATATAAATGTGAAATGGATTTTTAAATTAGTGAATGAATATTTTGAATAATAAATATCAAAAATTGATATCAAATTCCATTTTGTGATCATTCTTTTTATTTTTGCATATAACTCAAAGTAAGTCTCGAGTCATTCTATAAAACTAAATAGCTGATTTTAATGAAAATAGTATTTGAATATAATTCATGAATATATACTAGTTTGAACTTAAAAATGAAGGGAAGGGAAATAACAAATAAGGTTTAATTACTAGTGAAATTCAAAAATAAAAAACATAGATTATGCTATTGTTCAAATAATAGTTAAAATAAGTATTAATTTGTCATATAGTTAATATTGTGTCATTAAAAAAATCAATGAAAAATTGTGAAGGCACAAAAGCTAATAGCAAAACCAATGAACTCCTTAATGGAAATCATAAGCTAGTGAGTAGCTTATTTAATGCGATGAGAGTGAAAGCTGCATCTATCGGATTGGATTAGAATTTTGATAATCGACTTGCCTGGTTGAGTGAATGAGCCTTCAATATAGCTAGGCTGAGTCTTGCAATCACTAGCAAACATCAAACTAGCGAAGGTGCCCTCGACTAAGGCACTCCGACACTCAAATCAATATCTGATCGACTAAACGGAGCAGCAAAGTGAGGGTTTCTTGGTATAGAATGGCATACCTTGTGAGAGGCTGGTAATAAAGTATGTATAGCCTTCTCCAAATAATTGATATGTCTAAGATATCTTTGACATTCAGAACGGGCTTTTGTCCCTATGTAGGGGGGCATTAGGTCTTCTCACATTTAAGTGCTATTCCAGGTGGCTTCATCTTCAACTTTCATGAGTAGAATAGTACAGAAAAGGGGCACTCCTCCTACCTGGTGTGGTAGGATAGGTGGTATTGGGGTAGCATACGCCATTAATGCGGAGGCATGCTACCTATCAAAGTATTAAATGCGATAGAGAAAGGAATCTATAGTGGGATAACCTTTTTAGTTGATAAAAGGATTGACCTCAGAACAAGCTCCTGATGCATCAGACAAAATGTAGTTCTCTATTCCTAACTCTTGTTGGAACTGTCGATCGCCTGTGTCTGACCTCCATCCACCGCACCCTAGTCGAATGACACCAATGTTGCCCAGTGGCAGGTCGAAAAGGTCGACGACACAATAGTGCTTTGAAGATAAAATGGTCTTAGCCGTGTACTCCACATCTAATTCCTAGGTCGATAGCCATTGGGCTGGACCTGCTGGACCATCCTATATCACAATGTATTAATAAAACTAAAAAATCAAAATATGGAAAATAAAAATTTACTATTTATAAATCAAATGAGTATGAGATTAGATAAAATATATTAAAAATTAAAATAAATGTTAAAAAATCAACAACATGAAGCATGCCTAGGATTGAAAATGAATCAAGCTACTCAATACTTGATTCAAGATTGAATATTAAAAGCTCAATTGATCTTGGTTAAGTATAACATAGCCAAACTCGGCAAACCTTTCTGCATTCTATATAATGTGAAGATCGATTGAGCTTGATCCAATTAATTAAAAAATAATAAATATTTGTGAAAATATTATGGTGCTCAAATCTTCCTCGTATTTGTGTTGATTAGATTTTGTTCTAACTTTACTCGTTAATAATCAAATCGAGTTCAAATTCAATTCTAAGTTAATATAAAAATCAAATTAAATTTGAATTTACTTTGTTTGGATTGATTTAATTTATTTAGGTTTTATTCATTTATAATGAAAGAAATAAAACCCCTAATCATCCAAAACTTTAAAAATAGAAAAACACAAATATAAACTTTTAAAAGAATTGAAGAAAATTGAAATAAAAAAAAAGTACAAAACTAAAAGGTAAAATAATGCAAAAATAAAAAATATAATTGAGAAAATAAAAAGAGTTGTGAATTTCTAGAAGGACATAAGATATAGATAAGTATAGTTAAATAAATCAAGTCAAATATTCATACTTTTTCTTACCGAAACTATGACCATTCATATTTAATCAGCTTGAGTAAGTTAAACACATTAGTTTATATTAATTTTTATTTATGCATAAATTATACTTATTTTTTCCAATATCATACATATCAAATTTACTGTTTCAATTAAATGTTTCTGTATTTACTTAATTAAATTAATTTTAAGCTTGAAAAACCATTAGATACATTTATAAGTAGTAAACAAATAAAACATTTTTAGAAGATAAAAAAGACAAAAAAAAAAAAAA
>JACGDI010005351.1:198881-214322 GCA_014898725.1 Jacaranda copaia
TTTTACTGATAATTCTACAAATATTACTCAACTTTTATTTTCAACTTTGACGCAAAACTCAGTACCCAAGCCCAATCAAACTGGATTACCATATCTACAGTACATTCTTTCCTATTAAGACAAAGGAAAGAACCCGGATAAAATCTAAGATAGGAAGTTTGGAAACAATCTCTATACACAAAAACCTGCTTTACAAAACAGTTCCTTTTTCTTTTGTTTTTTTTTTCTGTTTTTCGCTGCTCAATCAGTTGCACATATCCAAAGGCTGGAATTGGATCTCATTTTCTAACTCTATTGTATCTCTTTGGTTGAAGCGTTGTCGACATAACTCGCAGCCTGTTTGTTATCTCTGTAAAAGATGGCCTCTTTCCTGGATCATGCGACCAGCATTCTTCCATCAACTTCCTCCATTCGGGATCACACCGTTTGGGGATTGGTGGCCTGAGAGTGTTATTTACAATTCCACCTTTGTAGAAAATCATAGAAAAGATTCGACATCAAGTGATATTGATTCTTAATCCAAATATTCCAAGATTGTCTCAGATATCTTACCTATGATGGCTCCACAGTGCATGTTGGCATATGGCTCTTCTCCGGCCAAAATTTCCCACATTGCAATGCCAAATGAGAAAACATCGACCTGCCACAAAGGTTCATGATGAATATTATCAATAATACGAAAATTTCAACTTTGCAGACAAGGAAAAGAATTATATTCCCATGTTCTAACATTCTATAAAATCTGGAGTAGAATATTGCTGTGGTTTTATCACAAATGGAAATATGCGGAGATCTATTAACTTTCTCAGAAACCCGACTACTGCTTCCATTTAGCAGCTCTGGAGCCATCCATGGAAGCGTTCCTCTGACACCACCTGACACGAGCGTTTTCTGCTTAATTCTTGAGAGTCCAAAGTCACCAACCTGGGAAATCAAGCACAAACCATACTGTTTAAATTTTTGTTACCTTTCATGTTTTCGTAGTGAACTGGCCAAAAATAGAACGGGAAAATTGTACTTTTTGTTTTATAATTTTGTCCACTTTGCAATTTCATCCTATAAATTGTAGAATTGGAGTTTTACTCCTGTATGTATCAAAAATTTGTCACCTTATCTCGAATTTCACCATAGCACCAAAAATTAGCCGAAAAGCTGAGTTGATATTTGGAATAAGTCCAATTTAGTGTTTTTTGCCTTGTTAGCATGCCAATTCAGCTTTTTTGGCCAAATTTTGGAGCTCCGGAAAAAATCAGGCTAAATGTGATAAATTTTTATACATATAGGATTAAAATTTTAATTTTACAAGTTATATAAAAAAATAGCAAAATGGACAAAATTATATGATTAAAAATGCAATTTTCCCCCCAAAATAGGGAACTAGATGTTGTCCACATCCCTGTAAAACAATAGTATTTATATAAACAAAATTACCTTGCACACTGGGCGATGGGGATCTCCCAAATTGACTAGCAGGTTTTCACATTTTAAATCAAAATGTACAATATTTCTCAAATGTAGGTATTCCATGCCAATAGCAGCATCCAGTGCAAGCATAACCTTTTTACGTCGATCAAGAGCTCTATAATCAAAGTTCGATTTCCATTGATCAATCTCCCAATAGTGTATAAGCAAAATCAGAAACAGAAGAACTCACCGATCCTTCCTTAAGAGAACATGCCTTAGTGACCCATTGACCATGTACTCAGTCACAGTAGCCAATGTACCGTCCAGTCCATCAGGAACCACCCCATAGAAGGCTACTACATTTGGATGGTGAAGTTGAGAAAGAATTTGAGCCTCTCTCCAAAAATCTTTGGTCTGCGACAAAAATAAAACTGTATAACCTTTATTTAATCATTGGATTTCAGAATGTAGGTGAAGAAAAAGTGAGTTTTTTATTTTTTGGGTGTGTGTGTGTGTTTGGATTGGGACAAACCAATCTTTCTTGTTCAGAAGATTTCCCAGCAAAGCAACTCTTTTTTATTCTTTTGATGGCAACATCTGTTCCCCTCCACTTTCCATGATATACAGTTCCAAATGTACCGGATCCTAACTCTTGTAGGTCTTCAAGATCAGCATTTCTAATGATCTGCTCATGTGATGTAAGTACTAAGTCACAAGTAGGATATTTTGAGTTTAAGAGGATTTTAAGTTGCAAAACTAATAATCTTACTGATCAATTTTTAGACACTTCTCAAAATCTAATAATTATCAAGTATTTTGTAATAACTCTACAATCCTTTCATCTACAGTTTAAGTTATTTCAAACATTCTTGGCCTTAAAACCATAAAATTTATAAATCAGCCTCATATCAAAAACTCTTATACATAGAAGATAGATATTGAATTAGAAATTCTGATAACTAAAAACAAACTGCAATGTGATTCCATGGACAGTGAAAGCAAATATGGGACTGGTTTATAAATGGGTACAAAGGACTCCTTTAGCAACTGGACTTCTTTTTTCTGCAAATCAACGCACAGAACCTGATGCGATTGAGTCTGACTTGTTATCACAGAAACCCCAGGTAATATTGGTGTGGGAGGTTCAATCATAAGTGTATTAGGGTGGTTTTGAATCGTGAAGGCGATGAGGATATCCAAGTCAAATAGGGGGTGATTTTGATGTTACACATGGATTGTGGGAAAAAGTTTTTGTTCCATTGCAATCAAAGACAAAATAAAATCGTTTTATGATTCTCTGTCATTCTTTTCAACCATCTAAATATGAACCTTTAGTTATGAGCTAGGATGTTAAAATGTCACTGAACTGAAATTTTTAATTGTAATAGGAGCTATATTTCATTAAAACGTTTTCTTTAAAATTCATCCGTATGGTAAACCACAAGTCAACATTTTCTCAGGATTCCTAATTCTAATAACATTTTAAGTTATTATTGACTGAGATTTTCTTAAAACAAGTGTGATATTGAATGATGTGTAAGAAAAGGTGGAGAGGAGTATTTGATTCATTCAGTGTCCAAGAAGTTTAAACAAAAGTCAATAAGCAATTAAAGCATGTTTATATCTAAGATATTAAAGCAATTTCGGGATCCTCAAATGGATGAGAACTAAGAAATATAAACCACAGTACAACCAAATTCAAAAAATGAAATTAGCAGTAGATTATTATAAAATGAATTTAATAACCTGCAAACCATAAATGCCAGCTTCCATTTCGATAATTGTAGCATCAGTTATTGATCCATACTGGACGTCTTCAACAACTTTAGCACCCTACATTCAGACACAAGAAAATTAATTTCCACTAAGGTTTGATTATTCAACAAAAGGAATAAAGAAGTATTAAGAATGTCATACTTCATAATCAGATTCATGGTTAACACTTTCAGTTTCCGTTTCTTCTCCAAGGGATTCAATCCCATCATTGTTTTCCTCTTGTACAAGTGGGACAGCTGTTGAGTAAGGGACAACTTCAGGTGGCATGCTCCCAGTCACCTCTTCAACTATAACAGGTATTTCTTGCATTCCAGTTTCATGACAATTATCTGAGGATCGAGGGTAGACTAAGGCGCCTTTTCTAATATGATGCTTCTGATCATTGGCAGTTTTTTGGCTCTTGATAAGAAATTCAGGCTCACTTGGACTGACTTGGTAATTTCCCGGGTGCACTTCCGAAACTTCCATTGTATCTTCTACATAACTAGATGATGAAGCAGAATACTTGCCTCCATCGACCTGTGGCACTGATGTTGCAATGTGAAACTTGTAGTTTAAGTCCGAGCGGCATATTATTTTTGCCAAATTTACTTTGTGCTCAAGAAACTCAGCATTTGAGGCATACTCATTGTCAATAAAATGGCTTTTCATGTCTTGATCAAAGAAAGTTTCTTTCTTCTTGATACACTCTTCGTTAAGTTCTGGGGTCTCTTGAGACAGCTGATCCTCATTCCTACACATTTGATATTTCTCATGTGCTAACTGTTTTTGCAGCATTATCCCTTCTTGAGATGAACCGGATATTGCAAAGGAAGGTGACAGAGGAGAAAAACCGATTGTGTCATGAGAAGGAACTAACTTTCCAGAATGGAGTGGCACATCAGTTGGGAGACCTCTCATCTCATCAAAACGAATGGGACCACATGGTGAAGGAGACTCAAAGTCCTTACTGGGCTTACGGAAGTGACGGCGCAGTATAGGAGTTGCATGCGATTCTACCATATGACTATTCTTACTTGGACTACTTATCACCGGCACATAATCAAAGGGATGGTTATGGTAATAGCCTAAGGAATCAACACGATACGGATGGCCATAAGCCGGGGTGGCCATAGTATATGGACTAGTGCATTCGTAGCCATCTGGATGTTCAACATCTTTAAAAGGGACACGAGGAGCATTAAATGCTTGAGGACTGGAACTTGAAAGAGTCAATTTAAGATTTGAGGAACTGCATTGATTCCACTTCTCTAAATGATGAAAAGAAGTAGGGGAGTCCCTTTGCAGGGTTGGACTGCCATCAAAGTTACTTCCAAGTTGGCTTGCCAGACTCTCCCTGCTAGAACTTCTCTGGTGGTTTGGGTCCAGCATGCCATTAACTGCAACAACGTACTGATAATCAGCATCACTTTGCTGTATGGTCGAACATGGGCGCTCAGGATCACCAGAAGAAACAAGAAATAATCTTAGCCTCTGAGAGGTTCTCTCTAAATCATGGTATTCCTCTATCATGTGATGAAGATCCTCATCAGAAGCCACAGATATAAGCGCATCCAGGTCTTCACCTGGAAGCTGGTATCTGATTGTGTGAGGCTGAGGACAAATTACAGTAGTCTTTTTCACAAGCTCAAAATAAGTCAAGTTTTTTCTTATGGATATAATCCTCGTCTCTCCACCAACATATCTAAGCTTCCCATCACTTGGTCGTGGTAATATTCTTCCCCCAAAACTGCAGAGCAATTTCATTTTTCCAGAGAATGAACCATCCGGAAATCCAACTCCTTTACTATAAGCCCAATATGAATTAGGCAAATCTGACAAATATAAAGGTGGACTAGATGGATTACCTCTGTCAATGTCCTCAGAGAACTTTCTCTGGTGCCGTGCACTGGCCTGAAATTCCCTGTAATATCTACTTGCCCCATCCAAATGGGCCTTAGATTCCACATCCAATCCATATCCTTTGCTGGGAGAAAAATCTGAGAACTCTGTACAAATCTCAGAATCTCTTCTCCTTATCCCATGAAGAACTGTCCTATCCTCATGTACAAGATGATGATTCTGAACAACATCAAAACCTGGTTTTTTTGTAAGGATCTGATGAACATTCCTAACAACAGGCATTCTTCTAGATGTAACACGATCCCTCAAGAACTCTGGCAAAAATTCTTCACCCGTCTGCACAGAGATATTATGCAGAGATTTATTTCCCAAGTTTTCATCATTTTGCTTGACATTCGCTGAATCATCATCAGTTTGTCGGCTTGCAGAACAGTAGAGTTCACTTTTCATGTTGTAAATCAAAGATGAATTTCACTTGTCACTAGCATTCTCAGTCCTTCAAACTTGTAATTCCGTCTCTCTCTCAGTCCTTCAAAGATGGATTTTCCCTCATTCCCCTTTTCTGAATAATAAACTGCTGATTCCCAGAAAGCACAGAAATCAATATGCTTACTTCATTCACTCCAATGTTACAACTTCTACAATGGGTTCCTCAACATATAATAAGCCAATTTCAATACCCGCCCTCATCAGTTATTCATCAATGACAAATGGCATATCCTAAAAGCTTCATCGCCTCATCACATTGGTTATTCTGAAGCAAGGAAATCAAGCCTATCGTAACCGACGGTTTAAAGGAAACAAAGAAAACACAAGAGAATAAGCAAACGATAAAAGCTCGTCTGATAAAACTATCGAATGAATAATTCAATCCCAATATTTGTTTTACGACACAAAATCATATAAATAACGAAGCAAAACGGGAAAAAATTATTCATCCTGGAATCTAATAAACATTACGGATTTTCCTTGTCCATTTCATTTGTGCCAAACGAAATCCGACACCAAACTAAAGAAAAGGCCAGACAGAAAGTACAAGATAAATTATACCTGTCAGTAAGAAGAAAACTACGATTCTTGCTTCTTGCCCCCTTTCCAACGGCTTTCTCGACAAAATCAAAATGGGGCTCCAAAAGAAGGGAAAAAAAGGGGGGAATGAAAATTGACGAATAATGGGTTTTGTTTGAGAAGCAGAGGTTGATGGGCGCTGCATGGGTTTCGGAATATCAAAGGAAGAAAAACATACATCATTGCAAGAAAGCATGCAATCATCATAGAAACGCGCCAGCCTCGCGGTTTTTTTTAACTATAAAAACTAGTTTATGAACCCGCCAGTGCCCGAAAATTATTTACTAGGATTTTGCTTATCAATTATTCCTAAGGCAAGTTGCTTGTGATTAAGTAGCATAAGTGTTTTTCGTGAGAGGTTAGAAATTCATATTGAATTGGCTCTTTATATTCATAAAAAAATTGTAAAATTTGTATTTTAAATTACTGAATTTAATTTTAATTATAAGATATATTATTTTATTGAAAAAATAAATTTATCATTATAAATTCCTATCAAAATTAACCCCAAAGGGTCATTGGAATAGGACACGGATTTACAGTTAGGAATCCTTTTTTTTTACCTAGACGGCTAGACCATTTATTTTATGACTATTTGCGTAAAATAGGAAATATTTCTGTACCAATAAAATTCCTTTTTGATGCAACAATATCTTGTAATACATTGCAATTATTGTTAATTAATTGTTGTTTTCTTAATTAGTTTTAGAGATTGTTCTATCAGATAATCAAAGCTACAACCCTGCAGAAATATCGCTGCAATCGTTGAATTTCCTCATGAGTATTAGAAAGATGCAATTGTATTGCACGTGGCTTATTTTACACTATTATATTTTATGAGTTGTGTCTATCACAATTTTTGCTAAATTAAAATCCATTTTTTTTAAAAAAAATGACTTAATCATTTGAGATAGTGATCATTTTATTATATCTAACTTTATCAGAGAAAATGCAATTTTAGTTTATCAATTATTGTGAGATTTTTTTTATACTCCATTTTGATTTGGGGTAATCACATTTAGTTCATTATTCCTAAATTTTCTGCAAATTAAATTCAATTTTTTGCAATTTTAGTCTATCGGGCTCAAAATTTTTCAATTAAGCCAACAATTTGTCCAATCAACTTCAATCGGGCCCAGAAATTGGAGATTTTTCGCCATTTGTCATGAGAATCATGTCATCCACCATGTGTAATGCCAAATCACCTTCACTCGCCACATGTGATGCCATATCACTTTAATCCATCAATAAAAAATATCTAAAATATATATTTAAAAATATTATATATATTTATATACATATATAGTATGTATAATAATTTAATAACATATATAAATATAAACATTTGCCCACCGACCCACCCACTTCCCCAACCCAAATAAAATGGGCTGCCATGGCAATCGTATCATATATAAACATATTAATATGAAATAGTCCAATAAGCCCAACCTAATAGTTATTAACTCCAGAGTATGCTTTCAAGCCTACTTTGCATGTAAAGCCCAACTTTGCTTTAAATCTTCTCGTCTTTCTTAAATTCTTTAATTGTTTTGTTGTCATCATGGAAATTTAAATGTCATTATTCTTTTTTCGCTTGTTGTCTCTTCTTTTGCTCTCGTGCGATCTTCATTCTTCCCTGATATCATTGTTGATCTCCTCTTATTTTAGGTTGTATCCTTTCTGCGGTGTCTGTTACGACTCCCAGTTATTTATTGGTCGTTATCATTTACTACTCGGAGCAATGAAAAAGAGGAACTCGTTGGATACTCGTAAACTCAATGCTTTGTAATATCTTGAATTCAAACAACATAACTATGTTAGTAATTCATAAATATTTTCTACATAAATTTTTATTTACTTGAATTTCCAGCGATCATTTCACTAGATTCGCTCAGGGGCAGACGTCAGTTTTAATTTGTTTCTGCAAAATAGGAATCAAGACGAGCTGGGCCTCTGGGGAGCTAAGACGAAGATGAAGAGCAAACAGTTCTTTATTTGGACAGCCGATTCAAATATCTTAGCAGATGATCTCTTTGACATGGCCAAATCAGGAATAGGAAAGCAGTTAAGAGTGTAAATGAATATTCAAAAATTCATTTACCATTCGCATTCGAATTCATTTATACAAAATTTATACGCATCTGTTTAAAACAGATATTATCCTATTCGATTATAAATAGATATAGATATAGTAAATGCGCATTCATTCCGTTTAATATTCACTCCAAATATATATTTATTAAATAATATATTGTTTATATTTTTTAATAAAAATCTCATAATCCATATGTGTGTGTGTGTGTGTATAAATTGTGATTGAAAAATTAGGAAGAAAAAAGAATAAATTTAAAAAATCATTACAACATAAAAAAAATTAAAGAATAAAGTTAATCAATATAATTATTATTGGTTGATTTTATAATTAATATACTTAAATGTCATTATTATTATTTAATTAATATTAATAATCAATTATAAAGTCAATTATTAATTAGAAATTATGCTATTAATTTGTTTGATTGCTTTCTTTTTAATGAAATTGTACAATTCTTTCATTTAATTAAAATATATATTTATTATAGGTCTATAGATTTACATATTTGGATATTTGTAAATAAATATCTAATTAAATATTATCGAATATGAATATCAGAAAAATTATTCGAATAAGTAATCAAATATGAATGCATTTGAATAAGTATAATCAAATACGAATATGTCCAAATTCGATCGATATCCGACGATTATAAATTTACATATTATTTTTAAATATCCATCAAATTTATATTTATATTCAAATATTCAAAATATTAAATAAATATAAATATAAAAATAATGTATTCAATCCGTTTAATATTTATTTATGCACTAAAAGCAGCTACAGCTCCACCAGCACTCATACGTACTCAATAGTATCATTCGGAAAAAAAAAGAAGAAAACTTGGCGGGATTCAGCTTACTAGCACTCAATCTAATTTAAGAAAAATTCACACACACACACACACACATGTAAAGCAACGGGCTTGTTGGTACCGAAGTGTTGGACATGCTAACAGTTTCAAGAATGAACCCACACGTGCACAATGCTCGCCTGTTGGGCGATACAATCTATTGATAAAAAAAGGCATTAACATGCGTTGCCTTATTACTCTTATTAGCATATGTCCCAACTATACACGGATTAATATATATATATATATATATGTATATATGTATAAACATATAATACATATCAATATCGCATTAAACACAAAATGCATAAAGAGTTTAAGTACAATTCTTAATTTTCATAAAACTTTATTGATCTGACATTATCCTATTAAATATTATATATAATATTTTATTGGGAACTTTTATTGAATAAAAATGTGTAGGTAAAGGTATATGACATAAATATAAAAAAGTACAAATAAATATATTTAAAATGTAAAAATTGATATTGGCTAATTTAAGTGTTTGTTTATCAAACTTTCAAAAATTTTAATTATATCAATAATATATTTATGTAACATATAAAAAAAAAAGTGGTTTAGATATTTGAGAATTAATTTTTTATATTATGTTAATTGTTGAAAAATTAAAATCTTTTTAGTTGAAAACTTAGGTTATATTAAAATAAAATTAAGATATTACAGAAAAATTGTAAGAAGTTATCTCTCATATTTATTGTATAATTTAAATTCAAATTAGAATATTAGATATACTCCAGGGGTTAGTTTGGTTGGAATGATAAGATGGAATAAAGTATTTTTATCCCATCTTATTATTCATTTGGTTGAAGTGACAATAAAAACTCAAATCCATATAAATACCAAAAGTCTGTGTTAATATGCCATCTCCCATGGGTTTATTTATCATGCTAACCATACTATATCACAATGATAAAAAATTACTCAAATTTTTACATGATAAATGATTATGATATAACTTAAAAATCCAACCAAACTAGCCCTTGGTATATGATTTTACCTAAATATATTTTGCATATTTAAAAGAAATTATCTTTAAAATAATTAAATTTGAAAAACTTAGATAACTTTAATACTTAAACATCAACACTTGTAAAATTATTCATTTATCAAATTTTAAAGTCTTTTACAAAGAAAATAATGATTTGATATTCTACAAAAATAAGTGTATTATCCTTCTTATGAGAAAAGTTTTTAAGCAAATTGCAATAGGTAAGATATTCATTATGGCGCTTAATTAGTTATTTTTTTATTTGTGAAATATATTAAATATAAATTATTAAATAAATTATATGTGCATTTTAAATTATAAGTTATTGAGGAGATAATTTTCTAACTAAAATATAACAACATAATAAGAAGTATATTTCAACTGGAACAAAAGTGATTATATATTTGATATATAAAAAGATTAGACATGAAAATTTCAGTTTTTTTTTATTTCTTCATAAATTAAATAATCAACCACTTTGTCAAATTTTAAATTATTTTTGGAATAAAAATGTAAAGTTAAATTTAAAAGTTAAAAATATCTTCTTTTTTTTGGGGGGTGAAAAGTGAACCATAACATTTTTTGTGTAATTAAATTATTCAACTTTAAATACTTATTAAATAGTCTCAATATGTCTGCTTTGTGTTTCATTTTGCATCATGTCAAGACACAAACAATGAATTTTAATCGTTAAAATTATTAAAATATAAGTTTTATGATACAAAATATGCATATATTATATAAGAGTATTTTATTTAACAATAAATTTTAAGTTTCTAATTACATATACATAAAGGTTTTAAAGTTAATATATATTCATATATATTTTTTATTTATCTATTGATAGAGAAATTGAAATATTTTCTGTAAAAATATTATAAATATAAATATATATATATTTAATTAATTAAAATATACATCCAAAATATAATTAAGTAAATTCCACATAAAAAAAAAATTTACTTAAGTAATTGAATATCAACATTCTTTTATTTAGCCTAATTAAATAAATCCCATATAAAAACATAATTTTTCCTTCATTTATGTGATAAGAAAATTGAAGCAATTCTGATTACTTAACAGTGTCCCCATTACGTGGAAGATCTCCTATTCCACTCAAATGGGCATCATTTTACATGTTATGTACATTTAATTATATAATTTATACTTTAATTTATTTAATTTAATTATAGAATAATATTGAGTTATTGAAAGAATAAATTTTGTCATCTGTGATATTTTCTTTAAAAAAAATCATATCATTCTAAATACAATAATCAAATATAAAAAACACAAATAATCCTTTCTTTTATCTAGAGAAATTGAAATAATCACAGCAAAAATAATAATAAAATACAAATTTAATAACCAAAAACATTTTAAATTTCAAATTTATGTCATGACATAAAATGTTAAATTTATGATTATGGATATTTTAAATTTTTAGGATGAAATGAAAATCTAGAATTATGAATATTTGAAATTATCCCATTAGACAAAAATTAATGATGTAATAACGAATAAGTAGAACATAAACTTTAGTTATAACGGATAATTTAATTGTATTAAAATAAAATTAAAAAAATCAACAATCGATGAAATTTTTTTAATTTAATTAAAAAAATTAAAATTTAATCAAAATTAAACAATTTCAATCCCACAAAATCGTCCAGTATATAATAGTATAGATTACATCATTCAATGCACGCAACTTTCGCAGCATCAATGATTAGACACATATCACTAAAACATATAATGCAGGAGTCATTTAAAATAGAAATTTTACCAATAGTATTTTCTTCACAAATTGAAGATCCGAAAATAGCATTAAAGTAAAGTGGGATGTACTTATAATTTGAAAACTTTGGTTTAACTTCTTCCCCATATAATATTGTCAACAATTTTATGTAATTTATGTTGAATATATTCCAAAATAATCCAAATAATTCACGAACTATGATCCCAAGGCATTAGCCAACTACAGCCTTAAGCAGGACCACAACCCAATTGAAGTGATTTGGTGATCTAACAATAAGCATATACAAGCAAAGTGACAAAATATAATGAATGCCACACCAGATAAATAGTCACTAATCATGTTTAGCAATCCAAAACCACCATCATAGAAAAGAAAATACTCCATAGTTTCAAGAGAAGCCGATGAATCATACTCTTAAAGAACCCCCAAAGGGGCAAATACCAGCCTATCTATGGAATAATAGGCAAAAATTGTTCTCTTTGCACACGGGAAATATGAGTGCAGGAGACATCAACCATGGAAAGACACCTCTGAAAGATAGCTCAGAATAATGTCTACCGATATAAATCTGGGCGCTTAGGTTTGGTCTGAACAATGGCCTCAATCTTCTCCATCACTGCTGGTGTAAGCAAAGGAATAACATTGATAGCCTTCATGTTCTCTTGGATCTGCATTAGCAAGAAAAGTAAAGATTACTTTGCAGCAATTTGTTTGAAGAATAATAGATGAACTATAAAGTGAGGAAAAGTAATTGGTGATAACATTATGTAGGGAGCTTGGTCAAAATGCAAAAACTAGTTATAAAATCTGATGCAGTTACAACTAAGGCATCATAAGAAGCTCCAAGCTGATCTTTTTTGGGTCAAAAAAAGAAAAAAACAGCAGTTTAAATAATATATAAGTCGATCTCAGTTCTAAAACTAAGTCCCTTGCACTGAATTGTTGAAAACAAAGATATTTGAAGCATTCCTTGATACTTCCTATACTGAATGCATTAAAATAACAACTTTTATCTGGTTTCTGTAGCCATAAACCAACTGCATGTGTAGATGTATATGTCCTTGTCAGAGGATGGAACCGAGGCAGAGAAGGCCTCAATACTGCCTATAGATGGTCCAAGGAAAAGGGAAATCACCTTCCTATTCTTTCCCCAGACCTGGCTAGTGAGAAGGATGTTTGTTCCTTGAGATAATTTTATACAAAAGCTAGATGTTGGGAAGAATCAGATTTGTCAGGAAAGCTTATGATGGTACAAGATTGTGTACAGTGAGTATAACCATATAGAAAAGAAAAGGAAGGTAGATATGTGTTAACCATAATAGATCCAGTGATCCACATATTCATGTGTATCCGTGATTCAAATAAACTGCTGAGTAAACATCCAGTTCCTTTATGCATTTAGATCAGAAAAATATCAACAATAGATAATATTGCTGAGGACAATAAAAACTAACAAAAATGAATACTCAGAACAGCAAACCAAATGCATGAGCAGGACAAAATCAGATCAATGAAAATTACAAAATATTAGTAATAGTAATACTATGCTCAAAACTAAAAGGGTATGTTAAAATCTTAAAAGGAAATTAGGAATTCCTTACTTTTTGCGAAGGAGCTTATTAGGTCCCAAAAATTTTATTTTGAGTTTTATAAGCTTCTGTTTTAAAATTTTATAAATGTCTTAACAGCGTATAAGGTGTTCTAAAATATTTAGTCAAAATTTCAATGTTTTAAGGAGCTTAAGCTCACAAAAACACCCTCTAACTATTTGTTTTAGGACTTACATAATTGCATAATTTAATCAATTATTCTCACCATTACAATCTAAATGTCCATTAGCTCAATATATATGTCAATCTTCAAGTTAGGATGGTCTATTAATTTATGGAATGTTAATATTCCCATTAATGTGCATATCAAAATTAATCCTAGCTCATTATCCAGATAATGGTTCAGAGGACAACAACAATCATCGATTTGCTAAGATAATGTATAGCTGAGAAATTAATGAGAGTCGGACTTATTATGACACTCATGATCATGACACTGTATAAAATAATCCAAAGGTTTTTAATATTGGAATAAAAAATGACTGAAGCTTGACAAAGAACTTGCCCTTCTCAACGTAAAATAACAAGTTGGAGCAAAGAATACAGAGGAGACTTGAGGCAAAGAACGTCAACAAAAGAACTGTATAAAGAACAATCCAACACACCCAATTTTTCTGTAAGCTTAGTGCAAGTACGGAAACTGCATGACAACAAAAATGCGCCTCAAGTGTTTAAAAAAGCATTGACTCTCCAGGGCTCAAAAATGACCTCAAAGTAGTAACATAAGTGTGGGAATAACAAAAATGAAACAAACAACTTAAACCATTTCAATAGCAGATCAAAGACAAGAAAGTAATGGGGCATTATGCTGACCTGGGCCTCTTTGGTGGCACCGGTGATGACAGATGAGACATTAGGATTTGAAGCGCACCAAGCAATTGCAAGTTGAGACAAAGGCACACCCAGCTCATCAGCAATTGGTTTTAATCCATTCACTTTCTTCAGCACATCATCTACCAAGGATCTGCTGGCAAGATTCTGCATAAAGTAATTCCAAAAATAAGTAGAGGAAGAAAATGAGGAATGGGTAAAAGGCAGGAGGTTCTAACATAGTAGTGATGCACCTGCAAAATGATGATAAATAAAGCCAAGTGTAACATACATTATAGCTCAATATACTGCTCATATCTAGTAGCAAACTATCCCTCAAAATATGAACGAATTAATATGTCAAAGGAAGGGGGAAAAGTAATTATACTCAATTACCATGATATCCCCAAGCTCTTCTGTAGCACAATTGTACTACATATTTTACCACAAAACTATATAGTCATTTTAAACACTTCAAAGCTAGTACAAAGATTCTCCAAACCCCTCATTAAAGTAAGGAATGACTCAATGACAATACATCTATTATTTCATAAGAATTCTCTCCAAAGATCACCTCCCAACAAAGGCTTCAACTCTCATGCGACTCTGTCATATACTGGCAAATATATTACGATCAATATAACAAGCACAGCAACATGACGTTCATGGAAGTAGCAACCACAAAACCAATGCAAAAGCAATGTAAGAATCAGTGGAACAAACCAGCACGAAGAAAGAAAATGTGAATACCAAAGTTTTTAAACTTTAAGCTCTGTTTTCATCGTTACCTTATAATTTTCCAAGGCAAACCTGCTATCAGATGGAATATTTCCTGAGTTATACTTGCCAGTCAGAACTCCAGACGCAAGCGGACTCCATGTGGTGAGTCCAAGGCCATAGTTCGTGTACAATGGGAGATACTCAGACTCAACCTGCAGCAGTTCATCACGGACTGATATGAGATATCACAGGAGACAATAGGAAACAAATAGAAAGCTCTTAAAGTTTGCAAGTATATAACTAACTAGGTTTACCAAAAGTACAAAGCAAAGGAAAATACTATATTTGTATAAGGAAACTATTATAGCACAATGAGAACTCCATTGACATATCTTCAAAAGTTTTGATGAAAAGTTAAAATTCTACAAGAAATTCTGCCATGAACTTAAAACTTCAGTGTTTACCTATAATTTTCCCACTCCCCACCCCCCA
>JACGDI010005351.1:214422-228418 GCA_014898725.1 Jacaranda copaia
TCTTGATAAACCCTTGTCGTTCGGGCCTGGGCCACCCCAGAAGATCTTGGTGGACACAACGATGTCAGATCTCTTCCAGCCTAGCTCCTTGATCGCCTGGCCCATGATCTCCTCGGCGCGGCCGTTGGCGTAGACCTCAGCATTGTCGAAGAAGTTGACGCCGTGATCACGGCAGCACTGGAGAATGGATTTCGCCTCCTTGACATCGAGCTGGTTGCCGAAGGTGACCCAGGCACCGTAGGAGAGCTGGGATACTTTGAGGCCGGATCTTCCGAGGTTCTTGTATTGCATGGTTTGTTCTGGGATTTTCATCGAACTGTTGGTGCGTTGTTACGGGTTTTATCCCTCTTGGTGTTTAGATGAAATTGGATTGGTAAAGTAGCAGAAGCAGCGCATATGGAATCGGTGCTCTGCTAAATGCGGGAGGAGGTGTGACAGTAACATTATTTTCTGGGCGCTTCGCAAGATTTACGGCCTCACAGGATGGGCTTCCAGAAGAAATTCAGAGGCAGGTTATTTTTTTCATTTCTTAATATTTTTAAAATTTAAAAAGACAAGTAGAAAAAAAATTGAAAATATATTTTATTTTTAGATAATTTATTGAAAAATTAATAAGTGTATAGAGTTTAATAAATTATAAGTGAAAAGGGATGATCATAATTAAAATAAAGAAAAATATATACATAAATTATTAAAAAATATGTTTTAAGATAAAAATAATTTGAATAAAATGATAATAAATAGTAAATAATTTATATTTAAATAATAAAAATAGGAAAAAATTAATTCAACAATATAAACCAACTGTGTATAACAACTATGTAATAAACATATAATCTTTATTAGGTCATTCATTTTTAAAGTTTATTTATTTTAAATACTACAAAAAAAAAAGAAAGAAAGAAAGAAAGAAAGAAAGGGCGAGCAGGCTACCCATATAGGATATGTAACATTAACGGGCAGTCAAGATTAAGAAAATTGGAGAAGAAAAAGAAATTAAAATGTTTAAAAAATAAATCATAAAATCACATCATTTAAAACATTAAAAACAAACTAACTCTGAATATTTTTCTAGTTAAAATTCGTAATCTAAACAAAGGATGAAGGATCACCGGATGATAAAAATTACGTCTAAGTTCACGAATATAAAAACTAACTCAAGAAAAGGTGTATTATTCCTTTTAAATCTATAAACTCTGCCAAAAGCTTAGGCTTTGTTTGGTTATGTTTACTTAAAATAACATTATTTTAAGAAAATATAATTAAATATATCTCTATTTTTCTTTCAAAACATGCATTCTTCAATATATACATACATATATTATATATATTTATTATATATTTTTTATTATTATTTTAATATTAAAAAAATAATTCAATTCTATTTTTATTTAAAAAATTCAACAAAAAAATATTTGATTTGACCGCTGCAATAAAAAAATATTTCCCCTAAAGTATAAATAAATATATCAAAAAATAACTTTTATATTTTTTAATAATCTATTATCTTAAAATACATAATAAAATCAAATAAAAAATATAATCAAACATTCCAATAATATTTTTTCTTTTTTAAATAGAAATAAAACCTAATATCCATCTAGAAGTTTTGTCGGCTTCTAATTTTCGGGAGGATTGTGAGTCATAAACCTAGTTTGACGGGCAATCTATGACTCGATTTCCTTCTCGACGTATGTATATAAGGGGCCAAGGGCCCGTTTGATCTTATTTTTATTATTTTTAAAATTTAAAAAATTAATTAATGAGAATAGATTGAAAATAAGTTTGTATCTTAATAAAATATTAGAAAAATAATAATTGTATTAGGTTTAATAGATTGCAGGTAGAAATAGATAGTAATATTAATAAAAAATAATAATATATTATTAGGAAAAGATTTATAAGCTATGTTTAGTTATATTTCGCCAAAATAAATTCATTTTGACAAAATGTAACCAAATATCTGTCAATTTTTTTTGTCAAAACAAAACATACTAATTCCCATAATTCCCCTTCAAATCAATTGGCTTACTACTAAAAATCCTATATATACATATATATACATGTTCATATAATTATTTTTACAATTAAAAAATCATATTCAATAATCAAATATACATATTATATATTTTATTATTATTTTTACAATACAAAATATTATTTAATTTTTTTTTCACCCCAAAAATAAAAAAAAATGTATTAATTTGATTGTTACAGTTGAAATTGTCTTCTCCTAAAATATAAATAAATATACCAAAACTTTCCAAAATAATTTTTCAACTATTCTCAAAATATAAACAAGTATATATCACGTTCCCCAATACAAATTTCACATTCCCACTCCATCCACAAAACTCATTCTCCCAAAATATACAATTTGTATCCAAACATTACCATAGGTTATTGATAAATATATTTTAAGAATAAAAATGAAATATATTAGATAAAATGTATATAAGGTGATATATTTTTATTTTTAAATAATAAAAAATATAAAAATGGAATTCGAGAATAAAAACAAATGGAGCGTTAGTTGTCATATGTGAAAATGTGAAAGTATAAAGTTTTTCCTGTGTGTGGTTGCCATCTGTGTTCTAATCTTGATCAAGAGGTCTGAATCCACAGATATAAACAAGCATACATCCCCATTTTGTGTGAAGACTATCGTACGAAGCAATGGCATCAAGTTCAACCCATATTTGCGTGAATCCACAGATATTTTCAAATCGTCTAAAGTAGCCCGCGAAGCTCGGCCGTGCTGTTGTTTGAGTATCACAAAATTCGGCGAAGGCAGCAACGACATCTTTCCTATGATCTCTAATCACTCCACCTGCTTCGTTCAGAGGCGCCAATTAGTGGTGTTTAAAAAAAATTAAAAATCAACCTAAATTTTAAAAAATGGAAACGAACCAAATTAAATATATGATAAAAAAATTCAATTTTTGATTTGATTTGAATTTTCGGATTGATTAACCAAAATCATACCGAAAACAAGCCAAAATTGATTTAATCGAACAAAAAATCGTGAAATTAGGATGGGCATATTAAACCAAACCAAAAATTGATTATCTATCATTTTGATACGTAAGTTATTTATTTGTGTATTTTTTTTCTTTAGTTGCTTTTTTTTTTATTTATAATCAATTATTAATCTTGTTATTTGTTATATTATTATATTTTTTTATATTGTATTAATATTTCATGTAAGTTGGGACATGAAGAATGAGGGTGGATCCGATGGAGATGAAGCCTTGAAGCCCTTCAAGTAATGACATAATATGGAATTCATTTGAATAATTTAAATATAATATAGATGTAATTTGAACAAGTTAGACCATTCGAATGTAATTTATTAATTTAATATTTAAAACTTGGATAATTTGTTTGAATATAATTTAGTCTTGACTACTATTTGAAACTTGAATAATCATTTCTTTATAGTTGGTATTTAGTGACTTGTAAGTTGTGAATGCCGTATTTCTATTTTCTTTTGTTGTGTTTTGAATCTTATGGCCAATTGCAGTTCTTTTAATTCCTGATTGATTGATTTATTTATTTTTAAGTTGTTTGATTGGTTCAAAATGCATGGTAGGTTCTTTGAATCAAACTTTTGATTCGTGTATGTATATTTCAACTTTGGTGAGTAATGACATTATCTATCTATACTATTATATATAGTAAAATGGTGTGGGACTTATAATTATGTAATTTTAATTTTAATTGTATAATTTTGGCCAAATGAAATTTTTTTTTAAATTTTGAGTATTTTAATTCATTTAAAAAAATTTCATTATTTGTTGATTATTATCTCTAACCGATATAATTATATATTAGTTTTAGTTTTCTTTCATTCAAAATTTAAAATATATATCTATTTATACTATTATATATAGCACAATGATGTGGAATCCAAATTGTGCAATTTTGATCAAATTTTTAAATTCTTAAAATTTTGAGTTTTTTAATTAAATCTAAAAATTCATTTTTAGTTATTAAATTTGATATTATTTATTCCTTTTAAAGGCATCTAATTTTTTGAAATAATTTTTTTGATTAGAATAATATTCTTTATTTATCTCTAATATCAAAAAATAATTGCATTTATCAACAAAATCTTTTCCATCTCTACTTTCAATATGTGGAAGATTTCTTGATTATTTGAACTTTATAATTTGGCAAGTCTCTCATGATATTCTCTTATCTTTAATAACTAATTTATATCTTTATCACCATATATAAAGTCTTTCAAAAGTAATTTCATTATATTCTCAGGTTCTTGCATTTTTTTCACCATATTCTTTGTGTTTTCTTTCTTTTCTAGCATTTTTTTCTTCTATCTCTTTGTGTGCATCTTTAATTAGTTCGTTATTCAAAGTGTTTATTATTTATTTAATTTTATTGTTCACCTTTTTTTATTTGTTTTAGGTATACTATACGACGGAAGACATTTTTTTAGATTTTAATGCTATAATTTTCTTTTTAATCTAAATAAAGTCTATCATTTACCTATTATTACTATTAAATTTGTAAATTTCTATTTCTTTTTCGTTTACTACTTAGTTTATGTTATCAATTCATTTATCATGAGATTTATTAATTGTGCAAACTACTAAAAAAATAGTTTTTGCAGCAAATTTTGCGATAGAAAAAAATCTATCACAAAATTTGTGATCGCAAAGAGATTTCTGTCGCAAATTTGCAATGGATTTTTCTATTGTAAATTTGAAGTTTTTGCGACGAATTTTGCCATTGCAAATTTTGTGATGGAAAAATCTGTTGCAAAATCCGTCGTAAATAATGATTAAAATTAAATAAATAAATTTTGCAACGAAAAATTTTAAAAAGTTTTTTTGAAAAAAAGAAAATATACACATCCTATAAAATTAAAACCTATAATTACCCAATATCAATAATTATTTGCATTGCATACGAATCATCCCATACATCAATATTTAAATATTATTTTATATAAAATCACAATAATTTATATCACAATGAAAATCAAGCCCAATAATATAAAATTGTCCAATTAATAAATCAAGCCCTAACTAAAATATAAAATTTAAAAATAATGCCAAAAAAAATTATCTTACAAAACTTATATTAAATTTCAATGACATGAGATATCCAAGCCTGCAATATTAAAACAAAAATAAAATTACAATAATACAAAATAGAAACATAAACTAAATTAATAGACAATTCAATATAATAAACCAATATACAAATTCAACACATAATCAAATCATAATCGAGCACATATTCATAAAATATAAACTCAAATCCTAATCAAACATATAACTCAAAAAATATAAATCTAGCAACATCTAACATATAATTCAATACAAATGCATAATCTAAACACTTATAAATCTAATACATAATTCAATATAATCAAACATACATCCAACATAATCTGACATATAATTTAATATAAGCCCAACATGTAACTCAAATCCTAATCAAATATATACTTCACAAAATATAAATCTAACAAAATTTAACACATAATTCAACATAAATGCATAATATATCTTAACACATATAATTTTAACACATAATTCAATATAATCAAACATATATCTCATCATAAACCTACATATAATTTAAAATAAGTTCAACATATAAATCAAATTTTAACCGAACATATAATTCACAAAATATAAATCTAACATATAATTCAATATAAAAGCATAATCTAACACATAATTCAATATAAAAGCATAATCTAACACATAAATCTAGTACACAATTCAATATTAAACCATAACTAATACATATTGTATAAAATAATGAGAAAAAATACACTTAAATAATTAATAATATTCGTAATCATATAATGACTCATAAATACTCTTCCTTATACTCATCATTATCATATAAGCAATTAAAAATCAATCAGCAGCAAATAAGAAGGCTCCACCTCTTCTCCCAACGTCCCATCCTCCTTCCTAGTTGCACCAATTCTAAACATTTCTAATAAATTTTACTAAAAAAATATATATAAAATCAAAAAAGATATACAAACTTACTTTTAAGTGTTTCACAAAACTCAACACTCACTAAAAAGTATCCACCACAGTTGAGATCGCACATGTTACAAGTGCATTTATTTATTCGTAAATCATAATTACATAAACTAAATTAAAACTTACAAATTTAATATAATTCAATACAAACTAACATAAAGTTTAACTCAATCAAAATTCAAACAAAATTTTTAATTTCCATAAAAACATAACTACTACAACATTTAATAGGAATATAAAATTTAACTCAAATTTTAACTAATACATAAATTATTATTTGTGTTAACTCAAAATATATTACTAATAAATAAGTTATTATTTGAGTTTAACTAATACATAAATCGTATGTGTTAACTAAATACACGAATCCAATCTTAACTAATACATAAATTAATTTTTAACTAAATAAATCATAATTAAAAAATTATCTTAACTAATTGGGATAATGCAAAATGTAAGTTTCCCAAACCTGAAACAATAAATAAACAAAAATAATTAATATTTTTTAAAATTAAAACAAAATTTTCAAAAGAAATAAAAAAAAGGCCAAATCTGACAGGTCACTAGCCAAAAGCCAACGGCTTGCCGGCCGTCAATGCAACCATCAAGCTAGGTGCTCACCAAGCAAGCTTGCCGGGCTGGTTGTTGGGTGCCTAGCACGTGGCCAGTCGGCTAGCCTACAACTAGAATAAAAGAAAAAGGGGAGGAGAGAGAGAGAGAGAGCAAAATTGCTTCTAAGTGTGTGTAGGAGGGGAGTTGGGGTTTATTTCCCACTCCCCCAAGCAAAAACATTTATGTTTTTTCTTTTTTCTAGATTTGTGGCAGAGAAATCCGTCGCAAAACTCAAGTTTTGCAATGAATTTTTTTTCGTCACAAAATTTGAAAAATTTGTGATGGATGAAAAAAACTAATTTTCCTTTTTTTTTTTCAAAAAATTTGCAATGGAAAAATCAATCACAAAACTCAAAATTTGCAACGGATTTTTTTCGTTGCAAAAATTGAAATTTTGCGACAAAAAAAATCCTTTGCAAATTTTTTTATTCTTTTTATTTTAATTTTTGCAATGAATTTTTTTGTGACGAATTTTTCATTGCAAAATCGGTTGCAAAATTTAAATTTTGTGATGGATTTTTTTTCCATCACAAAATAGTATATGCATAATATTTTTAATTTATTTAATGTTTGTAGCACCTTACCTTGGGACAGCACCTAAGTTGAGGCACTACTCTGATTCAAACTTAATTCTCATAGTACAATTCAACAATAAGCCCATAAATCAAACATTTCAAAATTTAACACTAATTCAACTCTAACAATACTAAATAAAACCACAAAACGGATATATCAAAAGAGTTCAGGGAACTAAGTTATATTACAGTCTCTGACAAATCAAGCAAATTTTCATCTTATACTACAATCTTCAAATAAAATACATACATTACAAGATCTCTAAGGTCAACTAAATAGTTACAAGTTTCATACTTAATTTTGGCTTCAGTTCTATTACAAAACAACCGTATACTTCATTCCAAGCCTGGCGTCCACCAGAGTCCATTCTTGTCTAAAAGATTACAAAATATAGGGGGGTAAGTCCAATGACTTAGTGATGGATATGTACAAGTAGCAACAGTGTTTACCGAGGAGAAACTCAACTCAATAAAATATAATCTTTATCAAACTGAATATAATAGAATTCAAAAACACAGACAGATTGTACGAAAAAGCAAACAAGAAACTCTCTTACCTTATTATTCTAATAACATATTACAAGTGGACAGAAATCATTTAGGCAAATCAAACCCAAATCATATGCATTCCAAGAAAGGCTATAAGACATGAATTACAGATTTAACTTATACTAGATAGACAAATAATTTACCTAAGCGTAACAACTTGATTATGGCAAATGCTTATACGGAATGCATAGCGTACCGCTAATACCTAGGGGGCAATTCCTAGCGTATTGCTCATACCCAGGGAAAAATCCCTAGCTTACTAATGACATCTAGAGGGATATTCCTAGCATACCCTTACATAACCAAACAGATCGCCCAATATGGCCCTTGGCCCACTCAATCACCATAAAAATAATAGAATAATAGCTCATACAAATGCTCAGGGGGAAATATCTAGCGCACAGTCGATTTCAGATCAACATATCAAAACAGAACAAAATAGTATGCCACCAAGGTAACAGAAAATAGTAAATAGAGAACAGATAAGCCAGCATGGCCAACAAACACAAAGCTGATAACAGATATGTTGACAAGGAAACAGATATAGTATAGACAGTACAAATATGAGACTGATAAATATTAGAATAATATACAACAAACAAAAGTTCTGGGCGCCAAAATAGACAGAAAATAGAACTGACATCAGAGATAACCCTCATAGGGGTATTCAAATTAAATAACAGATAACAGACAGATTTCAAACACATATCAGAATATGGTTCAGAAACTGTAGAATCTATACAAGGGCTTATTATAACCACAGATAAGAAATGTAACACCAGATCGGCAGACCCTCATAGGGGTTTTCAACAATTAAGAGTAGCTTAACAAAGCAATAACCCAAGTGGGAAACTCTCATAGGGGTTTTCAACAATCTCAGAGCAAGTTAAACATAGCAACAACCCAAAGTAAGAAACCCTCACCTCTTGCAATCCCAAATAACAATAGTCAAAAATTGATTCTACTGCTCATCGGTGCCCAGCTCATCATCACCTAATCATAAAAATATGCCACAAGTCAAAATTCTCCAAAATCAACATTCACACATAAATCCTTAGTTAAATTCCCATTCCAACATTATTTAACTTATAATGGTTCCCGATATCAAAATTTATATTCAACTTATTATTAACCAACATACGAGTCCAAAATCATATCTCCCATCTCCCTATTCCTCGCATAGAAAAATAATCATAGAAATACATATATCGACTCAGAGGCTCGACCTAGACAAAAACTAACAATTGCATGCATGCATGCACATATATACATAACATGCAATTAACCAAAAAAATCTAATCTCACTAACGAGGACATGAAATCACAAACCAAAAGCATCAGGACGATCACCACGTCGAGACGAGGAGATTGCCTCTCCACCACCACTGGAAAACTCAACTCCACCACAGAATTGTTCGTCTCACCGTGAGGATTCCAATGCTACCTTTCATTTCCAATTCCGAGCAACGTAGGCATCGAAATAGGTTAAAAATTGCCAAGTTTCTCTTTCCTCCATCAAGCTCCGATCACTATCTTGTTGTCGTCGGAGTTGCCAAGCAAGGGTACCATTGAGCTCCTCACGACAAATTCTTCACAACCTAACCCTCAGAATCGAGAATGGCCACTGGAAACCATGAAACCCAATTACCACGGTGGTTGGCCTCCTCGGTTCACCTTCTACCGCCGCTACTTTGCCGTTTAAGTGGCTGAGGGTGTAGGTGGTGGTGAGGGGAAGAGATTGGTGGGTTTTGGAGGGGTGAAAAGCTGCCAGAGAGTTGGCCGTAGGAGATGGTGGTAGTTCGGTGAAGAAGAAAAAAAGAAGAGGAAAAATGGAGAAGGAAAAGTGAGGAAGAAAGGGCCCCTGCCCGTTTCTAAAATCTGATTTATTTATTTATTTTTTAATAAAATTTTAAATTATGCAATTTTACCCCAAATTTTTAGAAAATTACGATTAGCCCCAAATTGTTCAAAAGTCAACACAATTAAGACTACAAAAATTATAATTTAACTCACAAAACTTTTAAAATAATTAGTAATGTGAAATTCATAAAATTTTCAAATAATGATAAAATCATATATTATAAATAAAATAAATAAAAGTTTAGGGGTGTTACAATGTTTATGAGTTACATTTTTCTCCTTAATTATTGATAAATTTTGAAATTTAATTTTTATTTTATTTAAGTTATATACATTTAGCATCCTTTTATTTATTTTTTGAATCAAGTTATTAATTTATTGTTAAATTTTGCAATTTATTTTTCAGTTTGCCTTTTTTTGCTCCTCTAAGTTTATAATTTTATAGAATGAGATCTATTTTTTTATTTTAATATTTTTAAAATTTATTTCACTTTTCAAAATATTTATAATTTTAGAAGTATGTCATTTAATTTGTATTCAATATTCATATATTTGTAATTATGTATGTATAAATATGTATGATTTGAACTCTTTTTAAAATATTTATATACTACACCAATATATATTCTTAGATCATTTTTATATATTTTAAAATATTATGAGATGGTTATTTCAATAGAAAATACACCTATTAACTTTTTAAGTAACTCTAGACATTATTTAGTCTATCAAATTAAAAATAATTTTATTTTTTATTTTTTTTAAATCTTGATTGTTTGAAAGGTGAATAACTTTTTTTTGGTATTCTTTTTTTTCGTTCTATTTGCAAAATATAATATAAAGATCCAATTACATTCATACAAAAAAAGTGAGAATGAACATAATAATTTATTTTTTTCATATTTTATTTTACATTCTAATTTCATCCTCATATCCTATCACTAATTCCTATTTAAAATTAGCTTTGCGCTTATAATTACTTTATCAATTTACTATGATTTTGACTTTGCATTACAACTATCAAACTTTTTTCTTTAGTTAATAATTTGATAACTAAGCTATGAATCAAATTAAAAGGTTTTCATTAATGTATATACTAATATTGATCTTAACTTTGTAATTATTTTATATATATACATTTTAATTTTTTAATTTTTTTTTTATCTTTACTATCATAGTTTTGTCTTGACTTAATTAATTTTTAATCAAAAACTAAAATTAAATACGATTTTTCTAATCCTTGGCAACTAATATATTATCTAATTCTTTATATTTTAAGTTTTAACTTAATATATATTCATCCCCTTTTAAGTCTAAAATAATCTTAAAGTATTGTAATTTTAAATTTTTTCAAACAACTTTCAAGCTATCAATCTTGTGTTCTATATCATTCTTATACATTTTTATTTTTTAATGCAACTAATTGTTAGCTTTTGATCGCATAATATTTTTTTTCTTTTAATAAAGTACATAATCATATTCATAGATTTTTATTTTTGGATGTTTTAAAAAAAAATTTATTAACTTCTCACTGAATAATTTTGAATTTTTTTTATGACATAATGTATATGAGATGTTTGTATATTTTGAAAACTTTTAAATATTAAATTTAAAACTTTAAATTTAATTTTACTAATTATTTGATATTTTTGCCATATTTTTATTTTTATATTATTATTTTATGTATATTTATAATTCAATAATTATACCGATATATAGTAATTTTAAAGGATCCATGCATAGCATGGGAATAGTTCTAGTACTATTATATATTTCACAACATTGTGAGATCTATAATTGTGCAATTTTAATATTAATTGTGCAAAGTTTTAGAATTTTGAGTTTTTAATTCAGTTGAAAATTTTTTCATTGGTTGTTTATCTACTTTTATATTTCATATTAATATGATCAACTTATTTATTATAACTAAAATATCATATTGTGCTTATCCAAAATTATAATATAAATTTTTATCTCATAAGATAATTAAAAAAATATCTATAATCATATTTTTATCTCACTAAGTAAGGTGATAATTTAAAAAATATTTTATAAGCATCATACTAGTCACTCGTCACAAAATTCTATCTTACAAATTTAATTTATCACAATATTAATAGATAAATATTTTATTAATTTTATATAAAAAATTTATTATTCTACAATTGCTCTTTTCATTTTTTATTTCTACATTATTTGTAGTACAATTCTATATTCTTAACCATAGGATTTCTCTCCCCAATTAGCATAAGAAATGATGTTTCTTTTTTTCTTTTCAATTAATTTAAAGTTCATTTCATAGAAAATTTTTAATAATTTTTTAAACACATCTTCATATTATATTTCTATTCTAAATTAATTAGATATTTTTTTAATAAATTTAAATATTTTATCAATGTTATTACTTTATTATTTCCTCAATATTTATTTAAAATTAAAATTCTTATGGCTAACCTATGATTATAATTTTTATATTTAAAAGTATCAACAAGCAGTGTTTTTTTATTTCAATTAATTATATTTTATATATTTATTTACAATACTATTTTCAAATATTTTTGTATATTCATATAAAAATTTATCTTTGATATTGAGATTTTATTTTACTATTATTTAGTTGTAGCTCTCTTAATTTATCTAGATAAAAAAAATTATATATACTTCACATTTGAATAATGCATCTCAAATAATGTGATGTTATGAAATATTTAAAAACTAGAATTATCCCCATGCTATGCATGAATTCTTTAAGATTATTATATATTAATATAATTATTGAATTATAAATATAACTAAAATTATAGTATAAAAATAAAAATATCTCAAAACTATCAAGTAAAAAATTAAATTTAAAGTTTTAAAATTTAGCATTTAAAAGTTTACAAAATATAATGACATCTCATATACATTATGTCATAAAAAATAAATTTCAAAATTATTTAGTGAGAGGTTAAAAAAAATTTAAAACATCCAAAAATAAAAATCTATGAATATGATTATGTACTTGATTTTTTTTTTTAAAAAAAAAAAGAGAAAAAATTATGTGATCAAAAGCTAACTAATAGTTGCATTAAAAAATAAAAATATATGAGAGTGATATAGAACACAAGATTGATGGCTTGAAAGTTGTTTGAAAAAATTTAAAATTATAATCCTTTAAGATTATTTTAGACTTAAAAGAGAATGAGTATATATTAAGTTAAAACTTAAAATATAAAGAATTAAATAATATATTAGTTGCCATTATTTCAATTTTCTTATCAATACTATATATTTTTCTATAAAAAATATTCATTAAATTTATTAGCAGTTGATTTACCCATTTCTAATTATGTGCAAATACAAAAGATTTTTTTTTTCTACATAATATCATTGGCTTTGATACGTTTATTTCGATTGGTTGAATCTTTACTTATTTATAATATTTTTTATAAGAAAATAATTTTATTTCTCTTCAATAAATAAATTATTTATAAAAAATTATGTACATACAACTAAAAATAAATATTTCATTGCTAAGTAAATACTTTTACACAATTGATATATTTCATATTTATTAATTTATATTCACTTACAACAAAAATAAATATTTCATTGCTAACTAAATACTTTTACACAATTGATATATTTCATATTTATTAATTTATATTCACTTTGATAATATTAACTATCAAAAATTAAATGAATATACAAACTAATGTAATTATCTAATAAATATGAGCTCTAATAAATATTAACTTATTCTTTATGTGAAAAGTGAGATTTTTTCTTTCTAATTTAATTATACATTTTTATCCCAAAAAGCTTCAAATTTATCCCAAAAAAGTAGTTGATAATTAAGTTATTTCAAAACAACAATCAATTTTTCATATTTAATATATATTGTATCTATATAGATATAATCAAATTATTTTTAGTTGAAGTAATATAATATTCAATTATTTCTAATCAAAAAATTAATAAACAATTAAAAAATATTTAATTATTTGATCAAATAAATTACTTTTATTTACTAATTAAATAATTATTTTCTAGATAACTTCAAAAGTAAAATTAAAATACTAAACAATCATAATCTAATGTATATAAAGTAAAATGGTGATCAATTCTATTTTAAGAATGTTTATTATGTGGCAATATTGTGGATAAGTTATTTTCATCCCTTGCTATCATCTCAACATTTTTCATATATAAATTGCTATAAAAATGAACTATTTTATTATTAGTATAAAATACTATATTAAATAATTTTTTTTGATAACTCCATATCCAATGATGGTAAGTACTTAATATGTTTATAAATGTGACCTTCCATATTGATTTTTGTATTTATCTCTCTCTCTCTCTCTCTCTCTCTCTCTCTCTCTCTCT
>JACGDI010005351.1:228518-283761 GCA_014898725.1 Jacaranda copaia
TGATTTATGAAATTGGAACTTGTGATATGATAATTAGGTGATTTGAGATGATATGGGACTAAGACTTGGTGTATGCATGGACCAGTATGAGTTTAGTAAAATTAGATACTATTATTTTGTGAAGATTATGGGAAATTATCAAGTATTATAAGAAAGAAAACCCTAATTCTATGGATTTAAGATCTAAGTGACATTGTTGGGATTAGCTATTATTGTGATTTTAGGGTAATATTATGAAGAGATTGTGAATTAAGGACTAGTCTATATTATGATAAGTGAATTGATATGAAAATCAAGATTTATTTTGGCAATATTAACCTTATTAGCCATTTTAGGGTGACAGTATCGTTTAGGCCTAAAACTATCATATTAATTCGTTGTTTAGTAAATTTGGATAGTTAATGGCTTAGTTATGATTATTAGGATCGAATGTGAATTTTTATTGTGAAAATGTTATTTTAGATAGTTGTTGTAGGAGTAAGTCCTGAGGACCAGTAGACTACTGTTTGTGGCTGACTTTTCTGAGAATTCAAAGGGAAGGTTTGTCACTTTGACCTTGAATACTTCTATTTGTTCTTGTGGAAAAACCCCTATGAGGGTTAATTGGGCTTAAATTGTACCCGCTCGTATTTATTGAAATTTTCACTTGATTATGTACTTACTTGTGATCTATTAATTAACTTGTATACCTTGTGAGGGTTGGTTCTTGATTTCGCTATGTTATGAGTTTGTTTTTGTTCGTTCTGGTGCCCAAAACTCATTAATGTTACTTGTCTTGTACTTGTTCTCAATCGATACTTGTTATTGTTCTATACTCGTTCCCATCCTGTATTGTTATCAAATTCCCTACCAGTACACTTGCTTGTTCGTGTTTTGTTATATAGCCATGATGTCTTAATTGTACTTGTTGATCGTTATTAATTGTTAACTGTTCTATATATTGCTCATATGGCCTTGATGGCAATTTGCTATGTGAAAATAAGTTTTGAATTGTGGTTCCCAGCTATTCAGCTCGGGATGAGCAACAGATAAGTTGATCCCAATTGTTTGCTTAGGACGTGCTGATAAGTTGATCCCAACTGTTATGCTTAGGACACGCTGATAAGTTGATCCCAGCTATTTGCTTGAGACGCGCTTATAAGTTGATCCCAGCTGTTATGCTTGGGATGTGCTGATAAGTTGAACCTAGCTGTTATGCTCAGGACGTGCTAATAAGTTGATCCCAACTGTTTGCTTGGGATGTGTTAATAAGTTGATCCTAACTATTTGCTAGGGACGTGCTTATAAGTTGATCCCAGTTGTTATTCGGGACGTGTTGACATGTCTGATCGATTGATTAATTGATTGACCACCAGTCAATCAACTGATCGTCCGACTACCTAACTAACTGACTACCTGACAGACTGACTGAATGCTCGATTGATTGATTGATTGATGGACCGACTGGCATAATGAGAGATTCCTATTTGCTTAACTTGTTATTACCTGTATTCTGAAATGTACCTATTTAATTGTTAAATTTCGAGCCATTGAGTTGATTCTTCCTCGACAGATCCCTATTATTTATGATTACTATTATCCCTCATTACTCTTTTGGACTTACCCCTCTATTTTATCTTGATTTTCTCAAACAAGACTAAGTGACGAGCTTGGACTCTAGGTTGGATTGGTGAATATAATTTTGTAATGAAATAGATATGTGTAACTACTTATGGGCATATTTGGACTTTTGTATAATTTGGAAATATTGTGATATGTAGGACTGAATCGATATTAGCAGTATGTATATAATGCTATGTGATGAATGTTTGGAACCACTGATGATATGTATTTAGCACTCATTTTGTATGTTATGGGATTATCTAAGGTTTGTATATAGAGTTTGTGGAGGTTGTTAAGTTGAAATCCGCTGCTATTTCTAATAAGTTTGAAATTTTTATGTTGGGCCTATTGCTTGTTTATAGGTTTTGAATTAAGACTGAACTGAGTGGCGCCTCACCCTGGGTGCTGTTCTGAGTGGGGGTGTCACATATTTTATTTCATAGTTTGATATTTTAACCACTAAGATTTGGAACTTTCTTCTTAAAAATTACTAATATCAAATTTAGTGTTTCATATATATAATAAATATTTAATTTTATTCCTTTTTACAAGGATAAGTTATTTTTTTATTAATACAAAATACTATATTAATTAATTATTTGTAACTCTATATATACGTATAATTATGTGTGATTTTTTATATTCATTTTGTAACTCTCTTTATGTATATTAATATATGTGTAACTTTTCATATTAATTTTCATAACTCTCTATATTAATATATTACTAAATAAATTTAAACCACCTATTAATACTCATATCAACATTCTTCAATATTAAATACAAAATATTTAATTTTTGAAATCAATAATCTTTCCTCCATCAAATAAATTATTCGTTTTCATTTTTGTTAACCAATATATATTAATTGTAATTATGATTAAATTAAATTATGCTAATAAATGACTAAATATATTAGCCCATTAAATTAATATAAAAAGCTTAAGATTTCAAATTTTACTTGCTCAAACTACTGGATTATGAAATAGTTATGTTCTTATAAGTTCAAATATTTTATCCAATATATATATATATATATATATATATATTAAAACTAAGTCAACTCACAAAAATATCTTCGCCTTTATCCTTTAAGGACAATATATAATATATTTTATTTTGATAAAAATATAAGAAAAAAATAATTGCTTGCATCATGATAATAAATTTTCATCATTTTGCCTGAGCAACAACAAAAGGATTCTTTGGATCATCAATAAATTATGAGTGCCAAATTAGTAGGAAATTAGAAGGCTATGTTTGGTATAAATTATTTTACCTTAATCTGGCAGTCCCTAAATTATGTTATATTTCATATTTATTTTATATTTAAATATTTTAATTAAGTTAAATTTTTTAATCAAAGCTCAGAATTCCTACAAGTAATTTATTCTAAAAATAACTAAAACATATAATTACTATTAAAAACACTTATCTTTCTTTTTCTTTTTCTTTTTCACCTAATCACCTTTATGGGATCATTTAATTGGTAAATATTCTTATGTAATTTAATTATAGTTTTCTAACATTAATAAATTTTTATGTTTATGAACCCAATTAATTTATCAAGAAATTTGAAGTCCCAAATTTGGGGTAAGTTAAAAACATTATCTTCTCCTATTTATCTTTACTTTTTGGCTTTCTTTCTTTCTTTCTTTTTTCTTTTTTTTAATCTTTTCCACATCATGGCCTCCTTTAACCAATGATTTATTTTATTTTATTTTTTGTCATTTTATTGGTATGTTTTGGTGATGACTTAGAGTTCATTTTTTTTAATTATTTTTTTATTATTTTATTTTATTTTATCTATATTAAAAACAAACAAAATGATAAAAGATGCACTTCAACTTTGATGTTTTTGTATAGTAGGAAACTAAATAGGTTTTTGGATTATGTTTGAGTAAATGAATTTGAAATTAAGAATTTAAAAATATAATTATATTAATTTATTTTTAATAATATTTTTTGTATAAGCAAAATATGAAGATTTGTATGGAATGTTGCAGCTCCAAAAATCCAATCTAATGACATATAAGCTACTTCCATATAAAATATTGCTATGTTTCACTTATTTAATCATTAAATTATATTTAATAAATTTTTTATTAATTTTTCTTAGTGTTTTTTGTTTAATATTTTTAATATTTATAAAAAATATTAATTTCTCTAAGTTATAATTAAATTAAATATAATAAATTTTTAAATTTAAAATTATGCCCCGTGCAATGCACGGGTTAAAAGCTAATTATATTAATGTAAAAGACTACCAATGGTGAAGCCCCAATGAGATACTCAACCAGAAGAAAAATTTGTAAAAGCCTGTCGTATATTTTATGTAAGGTTCATAATAAATATAGTAAAATATTTATAGAAAAATAATATTCTTTTATTTTAATATTTATAAAAAAATTAATATCTAAATCATAATTAAATTAAAAATAGTAAATTTTTAAATTTAAAATTATTACCCAATGCAACACCAAAATTAAATGGTAGTAATAGTAAGTATCCAATATGTGTGTGTGCGTGTGTTATAATCCGTATTAATTTTTTTGTCTCTCTCTCTATATGTATATATTAGTTTATGTATGGAATTAATATATATATATATATATATATACATGCTAGTTTATGCATGTAACTATTTTTAATTGATATTTTAAAGGCAATTTTATTACTTTTTATATGTTTAATATTTACACTTCTGTGGATTCAATTACGATTTACATATTAAACCAGTAATGTTTATATTATTTGTTCAAATTAGATTAATTATAAACCACGTTATTACGGAAACACATTTATTTCAAATAAAGTAAATTGGTGGCTAATTTATTTTAAAAATAATAATTTTGAGATTGCACATGTTAAAGAATTTTAGAATCTTATTAAGTATGATACAATCATTGTTGCCTTTAATCATCTAAGAACAATTGTTAAGTTGTTATATAAATAGGTAATTTGGGTGCATAAATTTAGCTATTGACATACTTATGCTAAATATTTAAATTTTTATTTAAATAAATTAAAGTATTGAGTTTGAAAAGTAGTTATTGAGACTTTTTATATTTTGAAATGGTAAGATTTTCTCTCTCTCTCTCTCTCTCTCTATATATATATATATATATTCCAAAATTATTTACCTTAATTCAATATTTTTCTAAATTATATTTTATTCCACAATTCATTGTTTTAGTTAAGTTAAGTTCCTTGCTCTAAGCCCGTAATCCCTACAAGTAATATATACTAAAATAACCAAACAATACACTAAAATTTAGAGGCACAAAAATATGTTTTCCTTTTTATTCACCTCTGTAGGATCATTTGCTTGCAGAATTAAATTCTCATGATTTTTATTATGCAAGTATTTTATAATTTGAATATGATTCACTAATATTAATAATTTTTTTACGTTTATGAACTAGGTTAATTTACAATAGGAATTCAAAGTCTCAATTTTGTGGTAAATTACAATTTTATGTTTATTTTTTGCTTTTGATTTTTTTTTTACCTTTTTATATTATGGTTTTCCTTTAACCCGCAATTTGTTTGTTTGTTTGTTTTTTTATTTTTTTAGATCAATGTTCCAAGAATATTTCATTAATTTATGTAATTATAGAATTTAAAAAGTAGTTTTCATGTAATTTAATAATAATTATGAAATTATTATTCAAAGGGCCCATAAAACTATTTTTTTATATTCATTTTGATTGATTTTATTCATTTAAAGAATGATTTATAATCTTATATTTTATGTACGGTGCATAATAAGTATGGTAAAATATTTATAAAAAAGAATAATTTTTCTTATTTCAATATTTATGTAAAATAATATATAAATCATAAGTAAATTAAATATACTAAAATTTTAAAGTTAAAATTATTGCCTGGTGCAATGTTGGGACCAAAAGCTAGTTATCTCTTAACATTGTAACGTTAAATTTTTTACACTTTATTGTTGCTTATGAAAGAGATAAATAAATATTTATGTACAATATCAACTCATCACTTCTTTATTAAAGAGTTAGAATTTTGAGAAATGAATAATTGTAAATTAATTGATATGCAAGTCCTCAATTTATCAAAGTCTTTAAAATTCAATTATTTTTACAATAATATTTTTAAATATGTAAAATATTTTTAGATAAAATTATAAATATAGAATATAACACATAATTTTATTGAAGAATTTGTTTCAAATATAAATAGTTACTTCCTGCAACAACTATAAACACTGAACTTTATTTTTATATTATTAATTTAAATTATTTTAAATTTTTAGCAATATAATTATGGAGAACTCATTTTAGTTATTTGAAATAAATTCTTTTGTATGGGACATTTATATAGTTGCTATAATTGAAAATTTTTAAGAGTTACTTGCATAGAAAATGATATTAATTTTCATATTTTTCAATAGATTTAACTAAACTATTTTGTAATTATATCATGTATATTTATTTTAATAGTTTTGCTTATAATAACTCACAAAAATACTTTTACTTGAATTAATGATGTGAGATCAAAATTTGTTTTACTAAAAGTAAGTATCTATTTAATTATTTATAATTTTTATAGTCCAATTATAAAAGAAACTTATGAGAGATTGATATTTTATTTTAAACTAAATATTGAAAATAGACTTATTATTCTATTCATGTACATAATATATGTTAATTGATAATATCAAAAATAATAAAATAACTTCACAAATAAATATAAATAAATAAATTTTACTTATCAGAGTTATATGAAATATTAAGATATATTTTATTATATAAAAATTGTATGTTACAAACTTGCAACAACCCTAAAATTTGGCATTTTTGAGAAGTCAGGATTTAGAATTCAAGATATTGATTGGTTAGATTTTAGGGCTTGGAAAATAATAAAAAGAACTAATTGCAAGAAAATTGACAATTTTGGGGTTAAATTGCAAATAGTCAAGACTTGATTTGGACAATTTTGTAAGTTTTGGGGTTGCATGCCTAATATTTTGGGTCAGCTAAGTGAAATTAAGGCACTAGCTTAGTCTAGGGACTGAAATTGAAGTAGGTTAAACTTTGAAGGACCCAATTTGAAGCTGGGCAAAAGTTTTCAAGGTCAAAATTGGATTTCAAAAACTAGGGCTATATATAACAATTCAACCCTAGTTTTCTTCATAGTTTCCCCCATAAACCACCGTCTTCCTCCTCCAACCACCTTTTCTGGTTAGCGACGAAATTGATCAAGTTATTTACCATTTTGCTCCTTTCCTCACAATGAATATGTTGGTACCATCCTCTTCCAAAACTAGGCAGTGTGGTAGTTGAAATTTCAACTTGAAGTTACTAACATGGCAGAGGTGGTGGTCATGAAGTCTTCGGTGGATGAAGCTTTAGTCTGAACGAGGGGTTGTGATGGGTTAAGCTCAAGAAGTATCATGGCATCTTCAATTCCACGAACTAACGGAGGAGAATTACACACAGTGGCATGCGGTGGTGATAAGGTGATCCAGTTCAATTTTTTAACCAATTGGTGGTTAATTCAGCAAAGAATTGTAAAATTGACTTAGGGGTTTACTTACTTGAGCTGAAAGGAGCATTTTGGTAGTAGTTTGAGTCAATTCTAGCGATGCGTGGTGATGCTCCGACAGTTCCAAGTTAGTTTCTCCAACTCATCGTGGCAATCGTAACGGTGGTCTTGGTTTGTGATTTTGAGGTCTGATTAAGCAAATTCTTGGGTGAAGATTGGTATTGAGCTTAGGGTTCTTGTACCATTTTAAATTCATATGAATTTTGTATTTTGGAAGAAAAGCTCATAAATGTGTACCAAGTGGTGACTTTTTATACATGCATGGACCTTGTATGAATTAGTGGACCTGGATCTATATTAATATATGTTAATTTGGGATGCATTGAGGTTATTTAAGTAAGAAAAACCTAATTTTATGGAGTTGAAACCTAAGTGAAAATAAACAGGATAATTAAGATATCTGGACTATTTATTTTGATTTAGGATACTGATATAAGGTTAAATGTGTAATTGAGAATTAGTTTGTGTTATGTTATTAGGTTATGTTATGTTATTAGGCTTGATATGAAAATTGGGATTATATTTGCAATAATGACCTTATTGGCCATTTTAGGCCAATAGTACCATTTAAGCCTAAAACTATCATGTTAATCGATCAATTAGTGATTTTGAATTGATGATAAGCATAATGATGATTATTGAGGTCAATTATGGATTTTGACAGTAAATTATTGTCATAGATTAGGTGACAAAGAAGTGAGTCCTGCTAGCTAGTATGTTGTAACCACATTTCTAAGGCTTTTGAGGTGAGGTTCCATTGCTTTGGTATTTGGCTTGATTATAGCTATTTGATATTTGTTGAACCCCTGTCAGGGTCTGTTAATTTGGCACATTCTCTAACAATCTGTTATTCATTATAAGTCCCAGTGTGGGTTTTCTATTTTTAAATCATATTCTGTTTTGATTGAAATATGAGAATTATTTCAAATTTTGATTGTTATTTGTTACTTGATATAAACACCCTTGTGAGGGTTTTTGTTTCTGTGCTGAATATACCGTATTTTTCAAAATTTGTACATTACTTGAAATCTCGGTGATTATTTTTTATTTGTGTTGTTGCAAACTCCAATATGGGTATGTTTTGTAAATTCCCATATCTATCAGTATACATCGCTTGCTTATGTTCTATATCCAGAACCCTTATTACATTAGTTATTTTTTTTCTTTGTACCCTACAGCCTTGCTGGCTGTCCCCATATAACTTGCTAGCTTCTTACAAGTCTATTATTTGTTAAACATATCTTGACGATTTATTATTTTGTTATTTTTACATTGATGCCTTACTTTGTGAACCCTAAATGGCTTTACCGGTCAGTGTACATTATTATTTCAATTGCTTACTTGTCATAATCATACTAAATGTTTAAAGGTGAAACTTAAATCAATTGGCATTATGTTATACTAACCCATGGGACGCCATGGGCTGAATATCACTTGGAGGGACGCCACGGGGGGGATTTAGGCCTGGCGCTAGGTCTGGAAAGACGACTAGGCAGAATGGACCTGCAATGATAGGTCTACCAACTAGTACCCACCTACAATCCTAACTTACAGGTATCTGGAGGCAGCGAACTGTGAGTGGTGGGATCTGGCATGCGGTTAACCATGCCATAAAAATAAGTTGTTACCCATCAAGCTGAGTGCTCGAGCAATGGAGCAATAAGGAAATTTTATTTATACTGTACCGATGTCTGGACTAACAATTATAATTTGATTGAGAAGCAATAAGGAAGGATGCCAACAAGATAGCTAAATGTTTAAACATTTCATATTTTATGAATCTCAATCTGTTTATCGTTAATCATGAACTGATTATTTGATTATTATCAATGACATTGCTTATAGCAATTGCAATTCAGTATTTTCCCTCTATCTCTTGTTATGTTTTTCCCTTACTGAGTCTTTAATACTCACCCTCCTTGCTATTCTTTATTTTTTTCCCAGACAGGTCTAAGTGAGATGCAAGAGATGATGATGAACAGAAAAGACTATTTTGCAATAGATTAGGCATTTGAATTTATATGTGAAATCATTTGAATGTTCAGTTTGGATTTTAGAATACTGTGATATGCCAAGATTGACAATGATGACCTAAAGGTATGTATGTGTTTTGTTCAATGTTAAGGAATAAACCATGGAATATGTTTAATGTTTTATCAAGGTCCATTTAAGTTCAAGTTTGCTGCTGTCTCTGATAGGATCTAAAATATTTTCTTATGGGCTTATTACTTCTTTATGGTTCAAGATTAAGATTAAAATTGGTGGCACCTTTGCTTGGATGCTATCCTGAGAGGGGGTGCTACAGAGGTGGTATTAGAGTTTAGGTTGTCGATGACCTAGGTGTTGAATATAATTGGGATTCATAGCTAACCTTCTATTTAGGTTAGTTAGGATTTTAATTTTGAGTATTTGATATATGCTAAAAGGTTTATATGACCCAAGGGAATTGGGAATGGATTTAAATAGTCTGGTGTTAATGCGATGAATTTTTGTGATTTCTATATTGCGAGATGGCTGACAAATAGAGGAAAGGAGTCTCTTGAGGAAAGAAATGAGCTTTGGAACAAGAGAAAGCAAATTTTCTAAGGATGTGTCGGACATTCGAGGATAAGTTTGCGATTAGCATGAGTCACTCATGCTAAGTCGAGCAGAGTTAGCTATTTGAGAATTGATATTGGGTTTTTAGGGCTACCTCCTGGAGAGGTTTATGGAAGATTTTGAATAGGAATGAGAACAAGCTAGGATAATGATAGTTTAAGTGCAAGGACTTCATGCCATACGAGCCCTAATGGAGGAGGATCCATAGAGAAAGCTTAGATGATGAATAAGGTTCATCTTAAGAAGGTACATAGTACTAGAAGGTGATTACCTTGAGATAAATGAATTCTTGCTAATTGCTTACGGAAGAAAATTTGGTTATGTAGGGATGCAGGAAAAAGGGTTATTGCAGATAGTAGTACATTTAAGAAATGCGTGATTATTAGGATTGGGTGACGTTTTGGTTTATGCGAAGAATTGGGATCTAATAGTGTGTCTAAAGGCAAAGGGTCACATAACGGATATGCAAATATGATAGATAAAATGCTATTAAGAAAAAGAGTATTTAATGCGCATATACAATTATGGCATGAATGGTATTATTATGTTGACAAGAGATATAAAGATAGGAAATTGAGATCATGGGCTATAGAAATTAAGAAATAATTGATGACAAAAGGATATGTCTCCAGGGCAACTAGTGTGTGACCCAGTAATCTAAGAATGTCAAGCATGGAGCTCTTTGAATTTGAAAAAGGTGAAATTTAGGGAAATAACTCACGTTTAGATGTACTTTGTGAGATTTTAGAATTTTCAGTTGAAGATTCTCTTGAGCAAAGGCGCATTTGATGATTTAAAATGTTGTATAGATAGATTACTACTAGATAAATTTGGATAGTGTGACTTGAATGATATGGTTACCGGGAGATTGATTATTGGTAACAATAAGGTTATAAGAAATTATTGAAGAAATCAAACATGTGGAATTAGATTGAGCAGTAACGGGCAATTGAGGATGCTTGCATTAGAACTATTCCCTGGGGAGAACTGAAGGTGATATTAGATTTTGTTTCTCCCCTACTAGTAGATCTGAAAATAGAATGATTTGTTGTATAAACTTAGTGTAGTAGAAGGACGGATCTTATAACCTTATTGATGAGCAAAACAAAGTTAGTGATCTTGGGAATACAACAGAAATAATATGAAGGATAGCCCTGATCAATCTTTGGAGTTTCACCCCTCTCAGTCACGGAAAGGATCAAATAAGTAAAATGTAAGGGTTTGGACTAAGGATTGACATTTGGAGTACCAAGTAACTTTATGACTAAAAGAAATAAGTATCTACTTATTTTTCTTAGGAAGTATCTTGCATCACCGATAATAATCAATAGAGCAGTGGTAAGAGCTTGACAAAACCCATCAAATTTGAGAAGCTGAGATGTCTTTTCCTTATGAGCTATATAACATTATGCATGTGTTTGGGATGATTAGAATTAAAGTGAAGGAAAGGATACTACTAATAGGGAACTCAAGGAGAAAGTAGGCGAAGAATTGCCCTTTTACTTGCAATGTAGACAATGTGAATTAAGATAATATTTTGGGATTGATTATAAGAATCTTGATTAGGACCATTAAATCTCTTAAAAATTGGCAAAACTAGCCACATTATGTATGTGTTTAGGTTATGATCTCACGAACATTAAGGAATTGATTCTATCAAGGTCGTAAACAATGAAGTGTGACCAGCAAATATATCAAAGTATAAAAGTTCTTGAGGTTTTTCTAATTGGTGTCAATAATGTATTTAGGTATTTTCTAATTTAATAGTTCATTGGTGAACTCAACTAAGAAAAAACTCGGTATGTATATGCTTATAAAGGGAGCTTGGTATACAAGAATAACCTTTCATGCTTTTGGGAAACTTAAGCTAAGGGATAAACTATTGTGCTTATGTTTAGGGTTATTAAAATGGTGATTGCTTAGATGAAATAGAGATATCATTTAAGCATTGCAATAGAGAAATTTTTGTTGATTATGTATGCACTGGTAAATATGCTTTGGGTTTGAAATGAAATCAATACATCCAGTAGTTGGCCAAATAAGTAAAGAATAAGTATAAATGTCACAAGGATAAAGGGAAACAGCTAGTTGAGAGTTACCGTTTGAACATAAAAAATGAGTTTGATCTCTCACATTTTTGACTAAATGTCTTAGATGGAACTTAATGAGTATCAAATAGGTTGTTCATGACTATATCTAGTATGTTTGGTTTTTGTGAACTAGTGGCTAACTATTTGTGAAGGTATGCCTTGTCAGAAAAGCTAGCATGTTAAGTTTGAACTTGAGTACTCCTTAACGTAAATATCAGGTAAGTGTGGACATGTGGTGTCAATAGCCATTTGTGGCCATAGTGGTTTTGTGGGCTCTTGGAAAACCCTTAAGCATTGAGATGACATGTGATTGTGGCAACAAGGACCATGAATGTTATAAGTAATGATGCTACTTGAAGTTCAGACGTCGTGAATTGGGATTGCTAAGATTATGGTTGGGGACAGAATATATCCAGCTTAGTGTTGAGGAATGGGAAAGAGTAGCTGAATACATGAAAGTATTCTTGAAAGAAGTGAGTTCATTACCCCTTTACCCACATAGAAGCATTATTTAACCTTCTGCGGGAACCAAACTCTTCTCAAAGCTGGAGATGAAGAAAGAGTACTATAAGCTGAAGACTAGAAAAAACCATGTCAAGCACTTACACATGGTTTAGGAACCTTGAGAGGGTATTAGTTGTATGCAAAGTTTAGTAAGTGCGGACTTTGGATAAAGAAGGTTGCTTTTCTTGGGCCTCATATCCCAAGATGGGGTAAAGGTTAATTCCTCTAAGATAGAGGCAGTAGTTAATTGGAAGAGGCTAGAAAATGTGATAGAAGTTCATAGTTTTCTAGGTATTGTTAGCTATTAATGAAGTTTGGTGCAATATTTTCCTAAAAATAGCTGACACATTAACTAAATTAACTAAAAAAGGTCAACTGTTTGACTAGAATGAGGATCTGAATATAGGACAGCGTGATGGATGAAAATTTTAGAAGACTACGTTTCTTTTATCATTTATCACCCAAAAAGGTAGATGTAGCAGCTAATGCCTCAAGCCGAAAGATTGGAATGGCACACTTACGAAAAGTAGAAACATCAGAAAGTTTAACAACGGGTGCTATGTTGAAATTGATATAGAAAATAAGATTGCAGAGATAAGTGTAATCTGAATTATAGGATGAAATGTGACAAACCCTAAGTTACTGATATTTGGATAATGCAAAAGAAGCAAAAGTTGGGAGTTCTAGAGAGTTTGAGTTGAATACTGATATTCAAGGTATTTTTTTATTCCATAAGAAGATATGAGTGCCAGAAGAAAGATTATTAGATAAAATACCCAAGTTAAGATATACGATGCATTTGAGAAGCATGTTGATGTATCAAGACTTGAAAAAGCAATCCTGAAAGAATTTAATGAAGAGAGAAGGTAGATTGACTGATCGAATCTACTCATTTTCTGCTAGTTGGAATACTACTCATATGAGAATCTGGGGACTAGATGCTCTTAAGGGGAGGAGTCTGTAACACCCCTGAAATTCGGGATGTTTGAAAAATAAGAATTTAGAAATCAAGACTTTGATTGGTTGGATTTTAGAGCTTGAAAAAGAAATAAAAAGGGCTAAATTGCAAGAAAATTAAAAGTTTTGGGGTTAAATTGCAAATAGTCAAGATTTGATTTGGACCATTTTTATAAGTTTTGCGGTTGCATGGTTATTATTTTGGGTCAACAAAGTGAAATTAAGGCACTAACTTAGTCTAGGGACTTGAATTGAAGTGGGTTAAACTTTGGAGGAACCAATTGGAAGCTGGGCAAAAGTTTTCGAGGTCAAAATTAGATTTCAAAAACTAGGGCTATATATAGCAATTCAACCTTAGTTTTCTTCATTTTTCCCCTATGAACTACCATCTTCTTGCTCTTGCCACCTTCTCCGATTAGCGACGAAACCCATCAAGTTATATACCATTTTGCTCTTTTCCTCATGAAAAATATGTTTGTACCATCCTCTTCCAAAACCAGGTAGTGAAGCAGTTGAAATTTTGACTCAAAGTTACTACCATGGTAGAGGTGGTGATCATGAAGTCTCCAGTGGCTAAAGCTTTAGTCTGAATGGGGGGTTGTGATGGGTTAAGCTCAAAGAGCATCTTAGTGTCTTCAATTTCATGAACCAGTCAACGATGGGAGAGAATTACGCATGGTGGTGTGCAGCGGCGATAAGGTGACCTAGTTCAAATTTTCAGCCAATTAATAGTCAATTTGGCAGAGAATTGTAAAATTAACTTGGGGGTTTACTTAGTTGAGCTGAAAGGAGCATTTTGGTGGTGGCTTGGGTCAATTTTGATAACTGTGCGTGGCGGTGCTCCAAGACAGTTTCTCCAGCTTGTCATGGTGATCGTAACCGTGGTCTTAGTTTGTGATTTTGAGGTCCAATTAAGCGAACTCTTAGTTAAACATCAGTATTGAGCTTAGGGTTCTTGTACTATTTTAAATTCGTATGAATTTTGTATTTTGTAAGAAAAGTTAAGAAATGTGTACCAAATGGTGATCTTTATATACATGCATAGACCTTGTATGAATTAGTAGACATGGATCTATATTAATATATGTTAATTTGGAATGTATTGAGGTTATTTAAGTAAAAAAATCCTAATTTTGTGGATTTGAGACCTAAGTGGAAATGATTGCGATAATTAAGATATATGGACCATTTATTTTGATTAAGGATACCGATATATGGTTAAATGTGTAATTAAGAATTAGTTTGTTCTTTGTTAATAGGCTTGATATGAAAATTGGGATTATTTTGGCAATAATGACCTTATTGGCCATTTTAGGCTAATAGCACCATTTAAGCCTAAAACTATCATGTTAATCGATCAATTAGTGATTTTGGATTAATGATAAGTGTAATGATAATTATTGAGGTCAATTGCGGATTTTGACAGTAAATTATTATTTTGGATTAGGTGACAAAGACATGGGTCCTAGAGCCAGTAAGCTGCGGACCAGAAGGCTATAACCACATTTATGAGGCTTTTGAGGTGAGGTTCCATCGCTCTGGTATTTGGCTTGATTATAGCTATTTGATATTTGTTGAACCCCTATCAAGGTCTACCAATTTGACACCTTTTCTAATTATTTGTTATTAGTGATAAGCCCTGGGGTAGGTTTTTTATTTCTGAACGTACTCTATTTTAATTGAAATCTAAGAATTGTTTGAAATTTTGATTGTTATTTGTTACTTGATTGTGAGGGTTACTGTTTCTGTGCTGACTGTAACGCATTTCTCAAAATTCATATATTGCTTGAAATCTCGATGATTATTTGTTATCTATGTTGTTGTAAACCCTTGTGAGGGTATGTTTTGTAAATTGCCATATCTATTAGTATACATCGCTTGCTTTGATTCTATATCCAAAACCCTTATTACATTAGTCATTTTCTGTCACTTGTACCTTATAGCCTTGCCAGCTGTCTCCATATAACTTGCTAGGTTCTTACATGTCTGTTATTTGTTAAAAAGATCTTGACAATCTATTATTTTGTTAAGTTTACATTGATGCCTTACTTTGTGAACCCTAAATGACCTTGTTGGCCAATGTACATTATTATTTCAACTGCGAACTTGTCATAATCATACTAAATGTTTAATGGTAAAACTTATATCTACTGGCATTACATTATACTAGCTTATGGGATGCCATGGGCCGGATATCACCTGGAGGGATGCCACGAGGGGGATTTGGACCCAGGGCTAGATTTGAAAAGATGATTGAGCGGAATGAACCAATGGTGATAAGTCTATCGGCTATTACCTACCTATGATCTTAACTTACAGATCGCTGGAGGTAGCAAACTGTGAATGTTAGGATCTGGCATGTGGTCGACCATGCCATAAAAACAAGTTGTTACCCTCGGAGCTGAGTGCTCGAGCAATGGAGCGATAAGAAAATTTTATTTATACTGTATCGATGCCCGATACTAACAATTATAATTTGATCGAGGAGTAATAAGGAAGGATGCCAACAAGTCAACTAAATGTTTAAACATTTCATATTTTATGAATCTCAATTTGACTATCGTTAATTATGAACTGATTATCTGATTATTATCAATGACCTTGCTTATAGCATTTGCAATTTAATATTTTCCATCTATCTCTTGTTATGTTTTTCTCTCATTGAGTTCTTAAGACTCACCCTCTTTGCTATTCTTTATTCTTTTCCAAAACAGGTCTAAGTGAGCTATAGGAGATGATGGTGAGCGGGAGGGACTATTTTGAAATAGATCAAGTGTTTGAATGTATATGTGAAATCATTTGAATATTTAGTTTGGATTTTGAGATACTGTGATATGCCAGGATGGACAATGATAAACTAAAGGTATGTATGTGTTTTGTTGAGTATTAAGGAATGAACCATGGAATGTGTTTAGTATTTTATCAAGGTCCATTTAAGTTGAAGTTTGCTATTGTCTCTAATAGGGCCTGAAATATTTTCTTATGGGCCTATTACTTGTTTATGGTTCAAGATTAAGATTAAAATTGATGGCACCTTTGCTTGGGTGTTGTCCTGAAAGGGGGTGCTACAAAACTACTTATTGAATTAGTTATCAAATAATTAATAACCTAATGTAAGCTATTTTCATAGAAAAAGTACAAAGATATTATATATGTACTCTAATAAAACATAGTTAACATTTAAAATTTTCAAATGTCATGAAAATTGTAGCTCTAACTTCCATATTATTAAGAAATCATACAAAAAAGCTTTTCATTATAAAAACAATTATTTGCTTATTTATCATATCAATATATATATATGTATAAATATATATATATATATACAATTTAGAAAACATCTATAGATATTCTACGCTATTTTTATTTTCGTAATTCTTTTACTTATGTTTTTAAATTTTATCATTTTATAAATTTTTGTATAATTTATAAACTTATAGTGAGCAATTCTTGATATTCTACAACTTATTTAAGTATAAATTATTTTCAAATGTAATATTTTTAATTAAAATATTTATATTATTTTATTAAATTAGTAATAGATTTTCTTTCATTAAATGTTACAAATAATTACAATTCATGCTTTAATCACATGAAGTAAAATAAATATTATTATAAAGTTAATTATTCAATCATATAGTTATTTTTTGGTGCATGCATACACATGCTAGTTTGATATAATTGAGAAAAAACTGTCAAGTTTAATTTGATCCAATTTAATTTTAGTTAACCAAAAAATTGTACGGAATTGGCTTGATGAATTCGATTATTGAATTTTTTTTAGAGAACATTACAAATAACGAGAGTATCCTTTACAATAAGTTTATACATCTAATTATCAAATCAAGAAAATCAATATTACAATAAATCAACAGAATACAAATATTAAATTAAAGAAAATGAAAGTACAAACTCTACAAAACAACCAGAATAAATATATAAGGTGCATACAAAGACATCCATTCGGGTCGAATATGTGACTTCCCACATAATAGGAAAGATTTAATGCTACTGAGCTATAATTCAATTATTGAAAATTGAACTAATTAAAATTGATTTTTAATAGAATTGAACCGAACTTGGTCCGATTTGATTTTCAATTAATTGATCGAATCATTTGCAAGTTCGATTTAATTCTCAATTAAGCGACCGAACCATTTGATTCGATTGGTTGTAACCGGTTAAAAATCTCTCGCACCAATCATGTTCACTTTTATCCCTAGAAAAAAAAATTATTTATTAACTATTCATAAATACATTTAATAACTTTTATGCTTTTGAAACTTTTCTTAAAAAATGTGCCGTTGGTTGCAATTCATAAATATTTTTAAGGATACTGCAAACTTAGAATTTCTTTAGAGATGGAGAATTTAATAAAAATAATTTTTTATAAATCAATATCCTTAAATTACTCAAACTTATTATACATTATTTTGAAAAATATCTATAATTTATGCTGAACAAAAATTAATACGAAGTCAATATTCTTAAATTATTCATTCTAAATATATAATACATGAGATTTGTGTTTGAACCCCACTACATCTATTTTGAGCAAAATTAAAATTTAGTATTTTTTATGTTTTATTTCTCAAAAAATTTGATTGGTTGGGAGGATGGAAATAAGTTAGGCTATCCATCAAAGGTCTATAGGCTAGCTAAGCCTAGTCTATTCAATAAAAAAATCATATCAAGGTCTAAAAAATATCATTTCTAATTAAACAAATTAGGCTTATACTCTTTTAAAAGCTCACAAGCTTAACGGGCTGGTCCATTTATCATTCTTTATATAATATAAAATAAATATATTTAAATTATATATTAATAAATTAATATAAAATAGCTTTTATTATTTAATCAACATTTGACGAAAGTGATTTTAGTTTATTTTTAGGCTCTGCAATCTATATTCATATTGATGAGGGTATGGACTGCTTGATAGTGTTCTAGACTATGATCCAATCCAATTGACTGAGAGTAAGGTCGAGAAAATGGTTGTATGATAAAGTTGGGTCGAGTCCTGCAACCAATAACATACGTTAAGCTTGTTGAGATGCTCTCGGTTAAGGCACTTTAATGCTCAAGTCAGTATCAAATCAACCAGAAGATAGAGTAGCAAAGTGAGGGTTTTGAGTAATAATACGCATTCCTTACTGAAGGGTGGCAATAGAGTATTTATAGCCTTTCTGGTGAGGTTGATATATTCATGATGCCCTTGTGCATATAGAAAGGGTCATTGTCTTATCCTGAGGACCTTTAAATCTTCTCCAACTTGTGTACTATTTTAGGTGGTGCCTCCTCCAACTCCATAGAACATGCCAATACATAGGAGTTGTGGTCTACCTTAGTGTGGCAGAGAAGGTGGTACTATTGGTGGCACACGTTATTAATGTGGAGGCATGCTGCTTGTTAGAGCATTCATTTGACCTCCTAGGTTGAGGAGAATACTTGCATGCAAGTCATTTGTGTAGACTTTGGACAATGCGGTGAAACTCTGTTGGATTCAAATCTCCCTGGTTGGGTGCTGAACGGGCATCTTTAATATGATCGATTATACTCTGGTCAATTGGACAAGGTGCTGAAACCTATGTTGGTGGAAAGGCCTAGTGGAATTGAACTCGTCGATAACCTGGTCGACCAATGATGAGTTGGGCCTGATAGGTAATTGGATTGTTCCACATCATATCTTTTGTTTGGTTGAGTGCTATTGGGCTAGGCCAGTTGGGCTATCCCATATCACATATAACTTTTATTAATATACAACTATTTTATACTTTATTTTAACTTTTGTAACTATTTTTATTTTTTTTTATCTTTTTGGCTATTGTTTATATATATTTTCATAATTTACATAACTTTCTGACCTATTAAATAACTAGACATATTAAGGTTTATTGCAAATTTGAACCTATTAAAAGTCTAGACTTATGTAATATTTAAATCTTATTGGAACCTTAATAGAAAACAAACTTTTTCATAAACTTTTAGGCCAGATCATGGTTTTTGAATTTATTAAAAAAGTTGGGTTTGACCTTAAAAAAAGTCTATCATAGATAATAGGCAATTAGCTTAGACTTGTTATTTGAATAATAGACCTTGCCTATTTAAGTTAAAACCCAGCCTCACTTAGCATGTTTCCATACCTATTGGTTTGGGTATTTATAAATAAATTTGATGGCTCTTATTTTTGAATATTTTTATTCCTTAAAAAAAATTGTCATAGATTCGCTAATTTATAAATTTTATGGCTTTTCAAGCATAAAATTCATTTAGTTGGACAAATAAGAGAATACTAATTAGTGGATTTTTTATGAATTAATATTTTTAAAATTGCATGGGCATATCAGGTGTAATTTAGGAAAATACTTATAATCTATACTATATAATATAGGAATAGGGTGTTTAACTACAATCACATTTATTTTGATTAAATTCTCATTTAATATTTCTAAATTTTTTTATCCTTACAAATTAAAAAATTCTATTGGTTGGTTATCCATAAATGCATTTAATAGTTTTTATGATTTTGAGTTTTGTTATTTCTTCGGAAAATCTCAATGATTGACCACTCATAAATGTATTAAATGGCTCTTCAAACTTAAAATCCATTTAGCCTCAGAAATAAGGAAACATTTAATTAATCTGGACTTTTACAAATTAAGTTTCTTAACTTCCCTGGATTGATTAGTTATAGTTTAGGAAAATAGTTATTATTTATATTATAGAATATTGGAAGAGCATGTTTGACCACAATTGCACCTATTTTTAACGGTTGATATTTTAAAATTATTGTATATGTTTACTAAACGAAGATTTTTTTTTTGGTTAGCCAGATTCATACATGCATTATTACCCTTTTTTTCATTTTTGAATAATTTTATTTTTTCCTTATCCAAATATCACTAATTGATTACAAATCGTTTTCAATGGCATTTTGAGCTGAAGTTTACATAGTTAGCCAAATAAGGAAATTTTTAGTTAAAGTATATTATTTCAAATTCATATCCTTAAACTAATAGGAAATTTTTAGTTAAAGTATATTATTTCAAATTCATATCCTTAAACTATTGAACTATTAGGTATAATTTTGAAAAATAGTTAAAATTTATGCATGAAAAAAAATTAATATAAATTGATATCCTTCAATATTTGTTCAACCTAATTAGATATTGTTGAAGCCTTGAAATTCTAGTTGGAAACAGTGAAAATAGCAAAGAAGCGATACAAAACGACAGTGAAGCAACTTCAATATGGAAAAAGCAGGGGACGGGCAGCAGTTGGCACGTTGTGCGTTGCCCTAGCGCGTGCCACAAGCACATTGTGCACTGCAACGCACAGGCATGAGTCCAGTGCCGGCGTAAAAGTTCTCTGCACCCACGCGTGGGTGCTACGGCCTGGGCGGCAAATTTTTCTTAATTGTGCGCCCAGGCGCAATGTTTGTGCGTCGGGCATGTGGCGCAAGGCCCATGAGCCGTTTCGGTAATTTTAAATATATTTAAGCCTCATTTCCTTATATTTCATTTTGAAACCTTATTCAAAATAATTTTGAACTATTTTTTGAGATTATTTTCTCCAAAAGGAGGTTAGAACTAGGAAATTAGATGTTTTCATGAGATTTATGATACTTAAATTTGTAATTGACACTTGATCTAAAATCAATAAAATTTATCTTTTTATTAGGTGGAATAAGCATATTGTCAAATCACATTAAATTTTGTATTCTATTATCAAATTTCTTTGTGGAATTTTTTAATTATTATTATTTGATTTTTTCGGGTTGCAATAGATATAATATATACTATCATAGAGGAATGAAGTGTTTAACATATATAATATGTACTGTCATAGAGGAATGACGTGTTGGGTCCCAATTTTATTTTATAAGCACCTAATATTTAGAGCTAGTTTAGATTTATTTTCACCATTCATTTTTATTTTCAACACAAATAGGAAATAGAAAGCTATCAACTTTTAGTCATTTTCATTTGAAACATTCCTTTTTTTCATTTTCAATTTTTTCTAAATTTACTCTATTATTTTACTATCATATCAATCAAATTCGATTTGATATAAAGTACATACTATTTTGCTAAAATTAATAAAATATACATATCTTTTAAAAAAATAATTTTTTTAAATGTAAAAAAGTATAAATCAACTAAATTGTCAATCGTATACCTACTCTAATAATTACTTTTCAATAAAACATCAAAATACAATTCATTTTCTTTTCCACAACTACTTTTTTAACTTTTAAGCTATGCATGTGTGACACTCTACTCAAGATAACCCCTAAGCTGAGGTGCCACCATTCCAAGCCTAAAATATAATTCAAATGATAATTAGGGAAACTAGGATTTAATGAACTTAAAGGATGGTAGCTTGAATGGAACCCAAGAGATCGCTTCATAGAGCAAAATATGCACACACCAATGTCTTCTCCTCAAATGCAAACATTCACATAACATCCCCTAGATAAACATCTCAATCAGGTGTAGTTTATATGTATAGCCATAACACCTAATCTATTACAAAATAGACCTTCCAGACCAAGCCATAAGCTCATGTTCTTCACTTAATCCTTTCTGGAAAAAATAAAGAATAACAAAGAGGGTAAGTCCTAAGGATTTAGTAAGGGAAAAGAAGATGACATGAGTAAAAAAAAAAAGCTATCAAGATGTAACATTTAGTAAACAAATTCTACAATGAGCAAGATTCTGTAATATGAAGCAATAATGCAATAGAGCACGTAAGGTACCAAATTTAACAAACTGTTGGCCATTCTGACCTTATTACTCCTAGATCAAGATGCAATCGATAGTATCACAATAAGGTATAGCTTAAAAAAGATTTCCTTATCACTCCATTGGTCGAGCGCTTGGCTTGGCGTGTAACAACTTGTCATGTGGCATGATCGATTGCATGCCGAATCCTATTGCCACTCATAGACCACTATCTCCAGCTACTTATGAGTTAGGATTGTAGGTGTGTACTAGCTAGAAGATATGTCTTCGTCAGTTTGTTTTGGACCTAGTCCTGGGCCCAACTCCTGTGGCGTTCCTTCGGGTGGTAACTTCCCAAGGGCGTTTCTATGGGTGGATAAAATGTAATGCCAATGGATAAGAATTTAACTTTTAAAGCCATGAACATGAATATAATAGGGTACAGGACTAGAACAACAATATATACAGCACACCGATCGCCAAGGACGTTTAGGAACAGTAGTCCAAGCATTCTACTAGAATTGGCACTTGACCTAAATAAATTCCCCAAATAAGTATCTATCGATATAGTTAATAATTAAGTATGCCGACAAGGCCAAACAACAGAAATATGACAAGGCCATGGGTTGTACTGGACAATAACAGATAGGGCAATGAAAGTTCTGGGCGCTAGAATGGATACAATCAATTTTTACCGAATAACAATTTAGAAATTCCAACAATCGAGGATTTCAAATGATCAAAGGACACTAATTCCCAGAAGAAAGACAAGGTAATTAGACCCTCACAGAGGTATCCAGACAATAATTGATAGATGTGCACAAAACAGTTATCAAATTGGTAGACCCTCACAAAGGTATACAAAATAATGAACAAATAACAATCAAAGAGTTCAAATAATTCAAGAATCCAAATAATCAAGAATCAACTACTTCCCAAAAGAAAGGTGACCTTAACCCTCGTGGGGTATGCAAAGAAAATACCATGTTGGTAAACCTTCACCTCAATAATCTCAGAAATGCTATCACAACCTACTTGTCTGCTGTTTCTTGCTCCACGTCACCTATTTCAAAAGAATGTACTTAATATTAGAATATGTGTAATGCCCTTTTTGAGTACTAGTTAAACTATTTATATGTGATATAGGTTTCAAAGTCATTGTGAGATAACATGCTAATAATACTATTGATGTTTTACTACTCACAAAGAACTTACATGTCCTAGCCGGTAATCATTTTCTAGGTCAATACCCCTAGTCTAGCCATCCAAAACTTAATTTGACAATTTAAGTTATATATCAACACTTTAATCAAACGCTTGGATTAACTAGATTTCCCATAAATATTTGGTCCTTACAATGTTACATAAAGTCAATAATATCGATCCAACTATTATTGATAATTCAAATTTTGTCACTTAGTGCTCCATTATCCAAAATTAGGGTTTTATCAAATATATAATTAGTTTAATTAACTAAGATTTATATATAATAATACAAATTTGGGTCTACCAGACTTATACATATCTATGCATGTCCCATTTCAAGATTCCATATCATAGGTTTTTTTTTTTTTCATTTGTACTATAAAATACAAGGGTTGGGCAAGAATATGTTCAAGAACAATATTAAAATATCAAAATCCCAATTCCAACTTATTTATATCAAATCCTTCGATTGAAACTCAAATTTTCACAAACCAAGATTGCTAGTGAGACCACCGCAACGAGATGAAGAAACTGTCCCAAAGCCGCCACTGCTAAAGTTGCGTACCACCACTGTTGGGTACATTTTAACACCATGAGACCAATAACCTAATCAATTCCGAGCTTCGTCGCCATCTTATGATTCAATTCGCCAGAAAATAGCCGTTCGCCACCACGTCTCTCTGCCTTAATTTTGCTCACTCTAGTGGCTTGTTTTCAAAATTGAAGATACCTGTATGATCTTCGAGCTAAGCCTAAAAAAACTCAGTATGCAAACCCAAGCTTTAGTAGCTGGAGCTTAGAGACCCACCACCACTGTCAAATGCCACATTTTAGGTAGAGTTTTCGATCATCCCATTGGTTGTTTCTACAAGATTTTGGTACTTATGGGTTCCTTGTGTTGAGAGGAGTAAGTTGGTATGTAATTTATTAGGTTTCGCCGTGGTTTGAATAGGTTGCCGGAGAATAAGGAGAACAAGGTTGTATGTGGAAAATGGGAAGAGTTCGTTCATAGGGTGGGGGGTTGATATATAAAGGGATATTTTCTACAAATCATGATTGGCCCCTAGGATTTTACTTTTGCTTTCAATTAAGTCCCTCCAAAAATTGATCAGTTTCCAATCAACCCCTCAACTTTATTATTGCCTTACATTTGCCTAGTTGACCAAAATTTTTTCCATTTTGACCCCCAAAGACTTCTAAAATCCTGGCAATTAAGTTATCACTATTTACATAAGGACCCCCAAACTTTCAAAAATAAATAAAATTTTAATAAAATTCACAAAAATAATATTAAAGGAATCTCTACCAATTATATGATTTCTAGGGGTATTATAGCATGAAAATAGAAATGGGCTTTGGAAACATATCCAAAGGGTAAATTGTATCTTTGATCCCACAAGTTAGGCTTGTTTGAATTTTGGTCTAATTTATTATCATTTTTGCATATTGCATCGAATTAGTGTTTTTTTTTTAATAAATTTGAGGACTCAAAAAGGCTTCCGTTTAGAAGTTAACGGAGCAACTCATGTGCCATTATGTGGCCATTAAGTTGTGCTTTTCTTGTCCCATAAGTTATGCCCACTTGAATTTTTTGTCCCAACAAGAGCTCCATCAAATTTTTGCAAAGTACTCCATTAAAAACCTCATGGAAAGATGAAAATTCCAAATATGAGCTTTTATTGCATGAATAATATGTCATTTCTTTGCTTGAAAATATTCTTCGATGTGTGAAAGAGCAAGACAAGTAATACGCGGATCACGTAGGATGTTGAATGTAATGGAGCAAAAGTTATTAAAACTTTAGAAAAGGAAACTATGTTGTTATATTTGTTGGTGATTTCTTGGTTGATGCTTTTTTTACTTTGTTGGGATCAAAATCCAAACAAACTTAATTAATAGGACCAAAAAAGTTTTAATTTGACAGTCACGTAAGTGGCACATGATTGGCTCTATTAATTATTGGACGAAAAACCTTTTTAGTCTTTAAATCAAACCAAAAAAATAAAAAATAAAAAAACTTATTTATGGGACAAAAAACTTTGGATGCAATGAACAAAAGTCATAAAAAATGGGATCAAAATCTAAATGGGCCAAATTTATGGGACAAAAAACTCAATTTACCCATATCCAAACGTGCCCTTAGTTTTTTAATTTCTTTATTTCTTACAAAAATATTCCTTAGTTGGTTGTTCACAAACTTATTTAATGGCTTTTCAACCTTAAAGTTCATTCATGAGACAAATAGGAGAATACTTAATTAAATATATTATTACAAATTAATGTTCTTAAATACTTGGTTTGATTATGTATAATATAAAAACCTAGTTGCAATTTGTGTGAGAATAAAAGTTTGATACAAATTAATATTATTAAACTAGTGGTTAGATGTAATCTATATTGTAAACCTGTATTACTTGGTTTTTCAGTTAGCTTAACTCCATAGTTTTTTAGGTTGATTTTGTATATTATATGTTAGAAATCATAGATGGAAACAATAAATTTGATCGTGATCTTGAGGTGTGATGACACTATTTTTAAGGTGATTTTTGTCCTCTATCTAAATAGTTTGTCACCGAATTTAATAAGACAATTCACCCCCCGGATACAACAAAACCACCAAACTTGCAAGTGGCAATCTTGAAGAGTTTCTTCAGAACTTCTTTTATGATTTCTAATAATATATTTTTAAAGAATAGAGATTGCAGAATTATTTTTTTTAGCTTATTTTCTTAGTATCATATTCGTAGAGAGTCTTGTGTATTTATAATTAATGAAACAATACATGTATTTGAACACAAAATGTTGTGGTACTTTAAAGTAAATATCTAACGAAATATAATTTTAGAATAAAGCAATTTATTAGAATATATTGGATTTAATATACTTTGAAATGAATAATGATCCATTTTTTAATACTTATTGCATCTTTCTTTTTATTTTAAAAATTAAAAATGTTTTAGTTGAGTTTTTGGAAGAAAAGATTTAGAATATTCACTTATGTTAAATATGTTTGTAATTTAGACAGTCGTTGTTATTATTAAACATATTAATATTAATACAAGAGATAATTTAGAGAGCTTCAATTTAAAATATTTGTGTAATAAATTCGATTTTTCTTCAAAATGAAAAGATGTACTTTAAATAATTCAGTAAAATTATTTGTTTTTCCTATCAAAAATAACATTTAACATTTAAAAATTCCCAGGGCAGACTATAGTAATTATTAATTGGCATATGAGAAAAACTAATGAAACTAATGCTATACGTGATTTGAAATATTTCTATGCATGCAACTTACGTGGGCCATTGATCGATTAATAGATAATGAAATGTAAAATATATTTCAAAAAATGAAATTAAAATGTTAAAATTTATAATATATATATCAAATACGTTTATTTATTCGTGGTAAATAGATATTGACAGAATAAAATAGAAAAATATTTATAATATCATTATTACAATCCATAAAAGAAATCAGACTATCAAAGCCAATAAATATGTGAATTTCTTAATCTTATTTATTCTTCAATTTTATGTAGCTAGAATACGTGATTTTTTTACTATTTACATCGTGTCTTGTGGTTGTCAGTAGACAACCCTGTCAAGCGAAAAATATACATGTATATGTGTATATATATATATATATATGAGCAAGTCTTTGCGTGAACGAATTTGTATCTAAGGTGTGTGGTGTTTGCTTGAAATATAATTAATATGTTATCTAAGACGACCTTTTAGTAGTATAGGAACTATAATAGATTATCAATATATATTATTCCACTAATTTTAGACGACCTACACGTCAACCTAATTAGATAAATAATTGTAATTAAAGTAATTAAAATATGCCCATTCAATTTGGGCCTTTGAAGTTATTTTGTCTCGGGCTTCCAATTCCATGCATTTTCTCGAATAGGCTCATGAGAACCCCAAACCGGGTAATATAATTCAATCATTTTTTTTTATTTTATTTTATAACAATGATTTTTTTTTTTTTAAATTCAACATAATCAACATAACTGTCTCACAACTTTCACTATTAAGAAATCAATTTTGTTCAAGAAATGCCCCTAACGCATATATGAGCGGCGTGTATTTATGTTCACTCATTTTCAATTCATAATTATATTTTGTGATTAACATAATTAAGAGAAAAGCAAAGAAAGTACAATAAATGCATGAAATGAGTTCCGTACATCGTATTTTCACAAAAGAAATGAAACGAGCTTTTAATATAATACAAGAAAGGAAGCAACAGTGGTGTGCTTGCTAACTATATGTATAACGTTTTTACCAAACGTGATTCACCATGAACAAATTATAAGCAAAATGCTGATCTTTTTGTATTTTAACTATGAGATGGTAAATTATCTTCATCTACTCATATTTTCATATTTACTTTCTACAATTTCATAATTCATATATTCAATACAATTCATAAGAAGTAATCACTTGTTCATCAAATAATGCAGTTAGTGTTTCCACTCCGTAATTGGTTAGAAAATATATTAAAAGTAGATAACTTGTTCAATAAAAATTGGAGTTAGTTTTGCCCCAGAGCTCATATGTCATCAATAGATTGTCATAAATCACAAGTTTATCATAAAAAAACTCCTATACATTGATGGCGCGTGGTTTTATTCACGCGGCAACTACCCTGCATGGACAACAACACTCATCCCAATTCCAATTCTAAAAGCAAATAGAATGTTAAAATAGAGTGTTGCATTTCAAAGGTCGAGAACCGTTGAGACTGGGCAGTTACCTGATCATGAAAACAATGACTTGTACCCATGCAACTGCATTTCTATTAAGGAAGAGTCCAACTTATACATCTCCGAAATGAGGTCCAATAGACTCCTCCACATCTTGATGATGGAGGATAAGCATTTGTTTATGAACTCAAAGAGTTGAATCTTGCTATGAAGGAAAAACTACATCTGGCATCAGTTAGCATGCTTTTAAGTTTTGAACAAGAAGAAGGATAATTCAAAACATTGAGTAAGCATAAGGATATTTTTGCTTGGACATATAAAGAAATGCCAGGATTACGACCAAAAGTTACAATTCATCACCTCGGCATAAGATAAGGAGTGCATCCAATGAAACAGTCATAGCGAGTGATTCATCTAGAGTTCATTCCTCATGTTGAAGTTGAAATAAATAAGCTTATTTATGCAAGATTTATCAAAGAAGTCAAATACATTACCTAGATCTCTAGCATTGTGCCCATTAAGAAGAAAGTTGGTCAAACACACAATTGTATTGATTTTCAAGATTTGATTAAGACATGCCTAAAGGATAGTTTTCTACTACCTATAACTTAGTCTTTATAACTTGGGAGGCATTATCCGAAGACTTCAACGAATGGAAGTAGTTAAGATGGAGCTTCAAAGATCTTTTTTGACTTATAATGAAATGATTCTCTCTCCCTAAGATCTCTCTTTGCCTCAACACTAGGTAATGTTACCTTTAGTAATTTGCTAGGATTAATGATGTCAGAAATAGATTGCACACCATTATCAAAAGGATGAGAGGTAGAAACTCCAAACAAGTCAAAAGGATTATCAGTCATTTCCTTTCGTTGGAGTGGCTATGGACAAAAGTTTGAGGGATGACTCTACTATAATACTTCTTGGAGAACACATTTGGCATATTTGGTTGTGTTGTATTCCTTAGGTTCTAAGTTTTCTCTTATCCTAGCCTTAAAAAAAATGAGATTTTGAAGAGTTGAGGGCACTTGATTATCTTTGGGACCTTTTGTTGAAGTTTGTTTAGATGGAGATTCTCTCTTTTTATGATAATCAAGCTCATATATTTGTTGCACAAGTTTCTCCCCATATTGATTAGATCTCCTAAACTTTCATTACACATCTTTTTTATTGACTTTAAAAACAAACTTGGCGCCCTTCACTTTAGAAGTCTTCAAGCATTTGTCACCCCAATCTGTATATTCTTTTGTAACCAATGGCAATGAAGAGGTATTGCTGGGTACAACAAGTTTGTAAAATGCATTTAGTAAGATACAAAATTGCCAAAGTCGAACAAGATCATGCAAATTGTAATTGAGGATATCTTATTCCAAATGGCTTAGGATGTGCTAACAAAAACTATATTAGCGACTTAGTCGATGGGAGCTATAAGCTTTGACAATATATTCTTTTCCACATCGAAACATCAAATAGTTGGAACATAAATATATAAAAGACTTTTATAAGTATTTGATATGTATGCACTATCTATTACCACAATCCAATTTTGTTGATGTGAACATAGATTTGTAAAATTGAAGGATTGACACTAAGAAGTAAATGTTTTACCTCTAAAAGCTCAAAGTGCTTGGCCATGTTCTCTCCCACATATTTAACCATCTCAACTCCTACTGCTTCAATTGAGGATAAAAAGTGTGTGCCAAGATAGTGTCCCATGTAACTATGAATATAATGAATAGAAAACGTGATGGTGAATCATAAAAACTTGGCGAAGTGGATATACTTCTCAAGCTATTGTAGACGCTTGCCAATATAATAATTGCAAGAGAAACAAAGTGCACTGCTTACCATTCTATTAGAAACTTTGAAAACAGCAACACAAACTTGGTTTGCTCCAATGTAGTAGAGCAAAAATGTATAGCCAATACAAAAGGGAAACAACCAAGTAAGCTTCTTCTTTGATGCACTCTTCAATCTCCAACATATTAAATAGCTCTTCATGTTCTTTAGCACCTAGAAAAAAATGATGTATTGATGCCCACATAGATTGTAGAATAGAAAATCTCTTTCAAAAAGACCTTGAAAGAGGCGCCACATATCTTGTTGGTTCTTTAAACTAAAAGCTAATCCAATTAGGGATAGGTACACCATTAAAGTCTTTCAAAAGTTTGAGATATGCCAAGAACAAGTACTTGTAGCTTTATGGTAGAGGAAGCATGCGTGTAACATAACTAAATAGCTCCCTCAAAGTTCGAAAAAGATCATAGAAATCTCTAGTATAGGCAATTCATAAAGTCCATGAAGATCCCATAAAAGAGACCAAAAATTCACTAGTAATAGTGTACAAAGTGTTGGTAGAAAGGTACCACTGCTCTAGAAAGGTTTGGAGGATGTCTTGCTGTAGAAATACATGAAAAGCATGACATAAATGGCTATGTAGATCTAGGGCCTAGCACATCGTTTGTCCATTCCGACTATTTCTAATAACCTATGTGCATGATACTTCATTGAATCTCAATGGTTGAACCCTCCATAGGCCTCCATGATGCTAAGGTGATAGCTTGAGTGCACTATTCAATCTCCAACATGTTAAGTGGCTCATCATGTTCCTTAACACTAGATAAAAGTAGTGTATTAATGCTTCCACATGACTTGTGGGATAGAAAATCTCTTTCAAAAAGACCTTCAGAGGAGCTCCACATATCTTGTCGGTCCTTTAAACTAAAAGCTAATCAAATTTGTAGAATAGATATACCATTAGAGTCTTTCAAGAGTTTGTGATATGCCAAGAGCAAGTACTTGTAGCTTTATGGTAGAGGAAGCATGTATATATCGTAACTAAATAGCTCGCTTTATGGTAGAGGAAGCATGCATGTATCATAACTAAATAGCTCTCTCAAAGTTGGAACAAGGTCTTAGAAATCTCCACATATAGAAAATTCACAAAGCCATGAAGATACCATAAAGAGACAAAATTCTCCAATAGTTGTGTGTAAAATGTTAGTGGAAAGGCGTCATAGCTTGAGGTAAGCTTGGAGGATGTTCTTGTTGTAGAAATATGTGAAAAGCATGACATGAATAGTTATGTAGATTTAGGCTCTATGAAGAGTATCTTCATCAGGCCAGCATATCTTTTGCCCATTCTTAATAGCCGGTGTGAATAATACTATGCCAAATCTCAAAGGTTGAATCCTCCATAGGCCTTCATTGATGTTGAGGTGATGGATCACAAGTAAGAACTCCAATCATCTAGCCTTAATATTATAAAGTGAAGATTTCAAAAAAATAACTCAAAAGTGAGATATAGTGTTGAAACGTGGATTGATCGCATTTTTGGTTGCCTCTTTTGACCACTCTTAGATGTAAATAGATTTGTTGCAAGGGTGAGACATGAAAGAAAGAGCATTGTTGACTGGCTTATAAAATACCAAGTTAGTACTTTAAACTTTGATACTATCTTTATCACTTCCAATGATGATATATATAACTTTGAGTGATCCTTGATATAAATTTTTTGTGAGTTGGTGCGAGTTAGGTTTAGATAAGTAAGATACACTCCTTACTCTATAAGAAATAAAGAAATGTAGAAAATGAAAAAAATGGACAAGAGTACAGGAATTTAAAGTTCATATCATGAATGTCAGATTCATTGTCAGCATCATTTCTTTGATTGGGGAACTAATTACCCAACCTATCATGCTTATAGGGCAGAACCATCTAAATTTGATTGTAGCCTTATATAGTGCTTTGCTCTATCTAATGTACAAGAAAATAAAGTTGCACTTCTACTAATAACTATCGCTTTTAGCTTAGTGATAAATACTTGATCTTAACAATTAGTATCAGAGCTAGGTTATGGATTTGTGTTTCCTAGGTTATTGGTAGGGCAACGATTGTTGGATTTATTGTGAACATCATCCTCTAACTTGGGAACTAATTTTCCAGCCCATAGCGTTTATGGGGTGTAGCTACCTTAAGTTGACTATGGCTCTATAAGGTGCTTGGTACTATCAAATATATAAAAAAAATAAAGTTATACCTCTACTAATAGCTACAACTTTTAGCCTACTAGTAAGTGTTTAATCCTAATACGTCCTCTTTTTCATTTCCTATTTTTTGTCCTATTCCAACATGATTCTTATATGCCAAGTATATTTGATTCTCATTCAATTCTTTTTACAAGTAAATATTTAGTATATATGTCGTATATCTATGAAAAGGAATAGGGGATAAAATATAAATTGAAATATAGGATCTAAATTGTAGTTATTGATGTCATTTGTGAGAACAACAACCATGTAACTATTCTAAAATTTCTCAACTGAAAATTATAATGAAATTCACTTTTGTCCCACTTCGAGAAGTCACAAAGCATGAGGCTCTCAAACAAGTTCTTCTTCCTAATCCACTCTTCAAAATGTTATTGTAAGACTAAATCCCCACTTACACGTGTTACAAAATAGTAATTTAATGCCATCTTTTATCCATTTTTTGTAATAAATATTGTCACGGTCACTCTAAGAATATATCTATTGGGTTCTCATAACCAACAGCTCAAAATTTCAAGTGAAACTCTGTATACATAGATGAATGGTGATGATATTGGAACAAGTGAACCTAGAACTTTTGGAAAATACGGATTTCCAAGTCTAACACTCTAAACAAAGGAGTGTCCCCTCGTTTGACATGTCTTTGAAAAAATCTACAATGGATGTTTCGATGAGTTCAATTTGAGCATAAATTGGTACAGGTGTGTGAACAGGACATACATGTGAAATTTAAATGAAAATGGATTGGTCTTTGCTAATAATGGTCAATTGATTCGTCAATATGGATGGCATGGTGGTAATAAGTAATTCTATGTTGTGTAAAATTAGGATTGTCAATAGGTTGGATTTAGATCGGATTAGCCATATTCGAATTCAAATTTGAATCCAATTATCAAAATTCATACCCAGATCCAACCTGATATCCTATAAAATCTTTGTTATTTAGTACTATATCTAAATTCAATATATATTTGAAATCTGATAAAAAAATTCGACCCGATTTATTTTTTCCCTCTTTTTTGATTGTATAAAAATATTGTATTTATAATGTAAATTTACGTCAATTTAAATTTTTAATAATTATTTATTATATATTATTCCAAAAGTTAAATATATGAATACTAAACCCTTATTTCACAATGTATTAATGCATATGTAAACTATTATATATTATTATATTTGGCATTTTTTCAATATTTCTTTTTTTTTAGGCTAAACACTCAATATTAATAACATAGTATAGACACTAATGTAGATATTAGGGTTGTGTTTGATATGATACATGGATAATAATGGCAATTATAATAAATCCTCCACTAAGTGAGATTGGATTAATTATTACCTTGTTTGATATGAAAAATTCTCCCTTCAATTAGCCACTACTACAGTTTGTCATAATCAGTTATTGGGCATTTGATCTTAGCTACTATTTTTTTTGGCAAAAATTCCCCCCCTTAAAAGAGCCCTAAGTCGCATTTCCTTCTCATTTCACTTCTCTTCTTCTTCCCCAAAACTAGATAGAATGCTTCATTGTTTACACAAATCAAACTTTTTTCCTGACAATAACATACAAATCCATGATGACAAAGCACCTACATAACCAAAATCTCTTCAGTTGCGTGTGCTGACGTTGTGAGATACGCAAGTTTTAACCCACACTTAGAAATAGGTAGGGTCAATGGTACTATTTTATCGTATATTTTTATTTCCCTATGAAGTGAAACAAGTATTGAAGAATTAGAAATGGATTTTAAGATTACTCCAAGTAAAATTGACGAAAAATGGAAATTTAATGGGTATAATTTAGCAAGTATCTTCCCATGGGTTCCCTTGGGCGTGTTTTAGGTTTGAGCATGTTCCAAGAATTCTTCATGTGTATATTGTTTGGAAAGGATAAATTTGAAGCCTCCACACACTATCCTAAGCTTGTTAGTAATAAAGTTGAACTTCAATTACTAATACATTAATCTAGTTGGTATACATTGTTGTGTTTGTGTGTTTCTGCCTGAAGGGGAATTTGCATATTTGCCAAAATTGATCAAAGATAATATCATAAAATTTGAGTTCTTAGCAAGTTATAAACCTTGTGGAAAACTTTAAAAATTCTAAAGCTCATCATTGGGTCAATAAAACCCTTATTTTCAAAGTTTTCTGCACACCAGCTAGGCTATAGTGTAATAACCAAAATCATTAATGTGTTTTGAGTTTAGATATGTCGTTTTTGAAAAGAACATTGATTGTATATAATTGTTAAAGTTTACCCTTTTGGAGGTTCCATATTTTAATTTAGAAAATAGGCTACTAATGATGCGATTTGGCGTATGATATATTTAAGTCAAGATATTAGCATTAAAGAAATTCATTGAGTACTTCCTGGTCAACTAATTATTTATGAAGATTATGGGGTCGATTATTTTGAAAGACATGATAAGAAAAATGAACAAAAATGGGAATGAACAACATGTGCTATATCTGGAATAGCTTGCAAGTCCAAGGGGACTCCATTAGTTGGCTAAATTCGGCTTAGATAGAACATTGTAACTTAAAAAATACATATTTAATGCTTAACTTGCTAATTAGGTCCCCTAACACTAAAAACAAACTACATTTTCTTGGGTTTTGAATTTTAATGCTTATGGGAAAAAGATTTGAAATTGACCAAGGTCCAAGCTTAGAATTTGCTATAGGCCAAAGCTTTTTAAAGGTCTAACCAATTAGCTTAATAAGTATAGATAGAGATAGATATTTAGATGTTTTAGGTGGTTTTGGATGAGACTTGAAACTTTTTCTGCATCATTCCTTATCAACATAATTTCCAAAGGAGAAATTTTTGCTGTTTGTTGTGCTAAGTGGTGGGACTTGTGCACTTCACCAAATATACATGCAAATCTTAATTGTTGATATATAATGAGTTGGAAAAACAAATGTGGTTAACTTCATAACGTTATGTGGTTAACATGTACTTGTTGAGATAGTTAGATTGATCCAAACTCAATATGAATATTTGTTGATTTTTGTAATCCATTCGAAAGTGAAATAAATCTAACTTATCTACTTGGTTATGCTCAGTGACCTTGGTAGCAATGTGCAAAGATTTAGGCTTAATGTTTTGAATGAGCCATTGTATCAGATTATTATACCTACAAATTTGTTATATTATATGTTCATCCTTCATTAGGAATGGATTTTTTTGGTGAGGTTGGAAATCTATTGAATGTTTCATAATTTTTATTCACACTGTTTGCAATTTGCAATGATTCTAAGGTCACCTCCAATATGCCCTTGTGGTGAAGGTCAGATGGTGATCCGTCAATCTCACATAACACAGAATCCTGGCAAGTAGTTTTACAAATGTCCAAAGAACAATAATCATGATAGCTACTTTATCTAGTGGGATGTGGATTAGGGGGTTTAATGGCTATATTTGTACATGGATCATCCATCCCATAGATCATGTTCCTATCCTATCAATCTGAGTGCTATGTTTAGACTTCGTTGGATTGCAAAGACACAAAACACTTGAAAGTGGGTGCTTAGACCAACTTGAGCAAAGTGGAAGTTCATGTATAGGTCCTTTTATTCATAAGTCTTTTAATGAACATCTAGATATATTTAATCTTCCAAGTTGCAACATGAATTCTGCAATGATATTTAGTGGTTGTTGTAGGTGTGGATGTGTTATTCTTGTTGCCTTTGTTTGGATGTTGATAGGCTTGCTTATTAGAAAGCTTTTGCTATGACTCCCTTTTTTATATGCCTAGTTAATCATGCAAGTTTAGTTTTGTAGAAGTACTTCTATTTAACTAAGTATGGACAAATGGATATATTGTATGACTATATTTGTTTATGTTTATGATGTCCTCTGAATATTTATAACTATGACCTTCGTACTCAATGTAGTATGCAATTTTTGTTTTTCGATTCTTTTTGGAACCTTCTGTGATGATATGTTATTATTAGATATGTATTACTTGAGGTATTATCTTCCTCTTTTTATCATGGATAAACTATTGTCATGAAATGTGCCAAGTTATAAAATTTTTGAAGGATTCAGTATGTGAATCTTATATCTTTAAAATTTGTAGTATGGAAGTTCTTCTAATATGCAAAATGCACCAAGTGTTTATACTTGTTAAGTGAAGCCAACGAATTTACATAACTTGTAAGTGCTTATATGTTTAATCTTTATAGTTGCCATCTAATTTGAATCTATCAGTATAAATAATGCACCGGGGATAAAAATGGGCTATTGATTAGTCTATGTAATGTTACTGTCTAACTAAATAGGAAAATTCATTTTGAGCTATATACAGGCGAGCCACTAAATGTGAGAATTTAGTCACTTGATTAATTCTCCACAAAAGAATTATAGCTAGACACAAATGTAAATTATTTCACAAATATCAAAAATTGTGAACAACCTAAGCAGCAGCATCTTAGCTAGAAAAATTGAATTATGACTACAATTTGACTTCAATTATGATACGTTGACAAAAATCATTTGGACCATTCTTGGCCTAGAAAAGCAAAAAGCAATTTGTATAACTCAGCAACAAAATTTTCACATTATGCAACAATGCTCCAATGTACTAATCAAAGGAAAGATTTTTGATTTAACATTAAAAATGCATGTGGATACCAACCAACCAACAACTCATGCAACAGAAATATGATCCTCACTCCTAAATATCCACACATCTTTTGCACCCTTGCACCAGATGTATTACCAATTTCAAGACACTTCATTTTTGCTTATATGCTCCTTGTAGACGTACCTAATTCAGAGGTCTACATAATGAAAGAAAAGGCTTAATGGTCGGAACTATGTAATATATTTGGCTCGCCAAAGCCGGTTAATATTTTTGGGGAGATCGACAAAATTCAAATTTTCAATGATAATCGATTTGGCCCAATTCAACACTGTCACAACAATGCCCTACTACCGAATGCTGCATATGTTGATATGAACCCTTAACATCTTCTTTTTGGAATAATTTGGACAATGTATATTGCCAGGATGACATATCTCAGTATTCAACAAAATTCTACAATCTTACTTAATCTACAATTCCAAGCACTATTCATTTCTCCAAGGTATATGGTGGCCTGTGGACAAAAGAAGATTGTCTTGAAATATCTGAACTTCTAAATCCTTCCACAATTGGAGGTCCCACAAGCTCCTACACGTCTTTATCCAACACACCTAAATAATTTTCACTTTAGCTGGAGTTTAGCTAACTAATACAACCTAAGAAGAGAGCTTTCCAGAATTATTTCTAGAACTTCATTAATAACTGAATCATTTAACATCACCCAGATTCAAAATAATCTAGCAGTAGGGAAATATTATATCATGCAATCAATCAGAATTACCACACACAAACACTAACCAATATCTTAACATCAGTTACAACTTATTTGGCATGGAACAGCCAGGAGTTTAAGCTATGTCACAACTATGTTAATAACTCTAACAACATAGATGATAACATCAATCTAAAATTTAAACCATAATTCAAGTTAATGTATATTAAAGTGGTCCCAAAAGCAATCCAGACCAAGAACTGTAAGCCAAAGACAATACAAAAAAACTGGAAGGGAACTTTTGAATCATAGTGCAGACAAAAAATGAGGCCCATACGTGTTCAACACCAAAACTATCAATTCAAGTTGCATTCAAAGATTAACATCGAATATGATAATGCAAATATACCACTTAGTTTGATCTCAATGTACCAACTAGTAGCATTCGCGTGAAACGGGCTCCTACCTCTATGTTCATCCCCCAGAAGACATCCATGTCCTCTTTGTTGTGCACCAAAAGATACGTGGTAGTGATCTATTCATCCAATGAAAAATTTGGGAGCTCAGCAAGTGCTTGAAATAACGATGATCTCATTGAGGACTCCAAGTTAGTGGGTGGAGTTGGAGGTTGCATTAGCTTGGCCGCAGTACTTTCAATTACAGTCTTTGTGTCCTTTAGCAATATCTCTATCATCTTCTCCAAGTCGACATTACGTGGATCAACTCTCTTTCACTTGCCAGTGGAATATGACTTCTTCTTTGAGCCCAATCCAGATGGAGGAGTGACAAAAATGATCATACTCAGTATGACTTCCAATACTAAGGCCAATGGATGTGTTAACGTTCTTTAATAATTTCTCTCCCTTGTTCTTGTTAGAACCTTTTAACAACTCTTGGACAATATCCGCCACATCAAATGAATGCTTGTTGGTTGTCCTATCATTTCCAAATATCTCAAGCCACTATTGTAGCAAGGATACGATTTGCCCCTAAGCTCCGCCGCATCAAGTTGCACCAATTGAACACTCAAGTCAACACATGGAACATTTGTAGGTTATTTGTTCAAGTACTTATACATATATAAAAAATTGAATCTTCACCGCATATAACTTAACATAATCAGCCCAAAATATTTTGGACTCCATAATTATCATATGCAAAATAGGGTTTATAGTTGTTCCACCACCACCACCACTACAACCGATTATCCCCTTCAGAGTGGAATATGTCTTTTTTCAAACTTGCAACTTTGATTTGATGTGCTTCACTAGGATTTCACTATCGAAGAACCTCTCACCCAACATAGATTCAAGTCTCACTATGTAACCACCTTTGAAGGTTGCAATGCCAACCACTGGACCGCAAACGCTTCAATGCATTTATTAGAACCTCTTTCTCTTTATATGTCCAGAAACATCGTAAGGCAACAGCTGATTTGGATGACCGATTAGTGTTGTGCAAGGAGCAATGAGATTGCGCCATTCCTATATCAATAACAATGTTAGCTTATATTTCCTACTAGTTAACAAAAACTAAAAGAAACTCAATTACAATAATAAGTTAAATATGCATAAGAATCATATAGAAGATGCAATTTATATCACAAATAAGTTCAAACACAACAATCCTTGTAGTTGTGTATCAACATTAACAATGAGAAATATACTTGGGAACACATATTTACACCAAATATAATTCACTATATCCTTACCCAAAGTTGTCAAATTATCATGTCTAAAGAACCATAATATAATACAAAGAGCATGAAATTCTGCATATAGGAGGATAAGCTCATATTCAACACATTTCTCTCAACCAAATGAACATATCATCTAAGAAGTTGAATGAGCCCCTCTCCACGATTGATAAATATTAGCAACAAAGTTATCATACTAGTTGCTCCACTCGGATGAACTCTCAATTATGTTAATATGGTCGAAATCCACATTTTCAGAACTGCAGCACCTCCTCTCAGGACAGCATCCAAGTTGAGGTGCCACAAATTTCAATCTTAATCTTAAACCATAAACAAGTAATAGGCCCATAAGAAAATTTTTCAAAACTTATCAGAGACAACTTCAAACTTCAACTTGAACACATCTAATGGTTTATTCCTTAATACCCAACAAAACATATACATACCTTTATGTTATCATTATCAATATTGACATATCACAACATCTCGAGATCTAAACTCAACATTCAAATGATTTCAAATATATATTCAAACACTTGATTTATCACAAAATAGTCTCTCCCACATATCATCATTTCCTGCATCTTATTTAGACCTATCTAGGAAAAGAATAAAGAATAGCAAGGATGGTAAGTCTTAAGGACTTAGTGAGGGAAAATGTAGGTTTTCAACTGCAATAAACAAGGTCAATAATAATAAATCAGATAATCAGTTCAGGATTGATAGTAATCAAATTTAGATTTATAAAAATATGAAACATGTAAACATTTAGCTGGCCTGTTGGCATCTTTCCTTATTGCCCCTCATTCAAATTTTAATCACTAGTACTGAGCATCGATATAGTATAAATGGAATTTCCTTATCTCTCCATTTGCTCAAGCACTCAACACGGTGGGTAATAATTTATTTTTATGGCATGGTCAACCGTATGCTGGATCCCATCACTTACAGTTCATTACCTCCAACTACTTGTAAGTTAGGATCGTAGGTGGGTACTAGCCGATAGACCTATCACCATCGGTTTGTTCCTCTTGGTTGTATTTTCAGACCTAGCCTCGGGCCTAACTTCCCCTAGTATCCCTCTGAGTTGAACTTCCCAGGGGCGTCTCTATAGTTGGATATAATATAATACTAACAAATAAGAATTTAACGTTTTAAAATAAAAGTCTTGATTATAACAAAGTACAAGCTAGAACAATTAATATACTAGTCAGCAAGGCCATTTTAAAGTCACAAAATGAGTCAATAAGGAAAAGTACATTAGAATACTAGATTGACAAGATTTCTTGAACAATCAACACATTTGTAAGAAGCTAACAAGAGTTATGGGGTCAGCTGGCAAGCTTTTAGGGTACAAAGGATAGAAAATGAATAACATGATAAGAGTTCTGGACACCAGAATAGAAATATGAAATTTTGCAGCAAAAGCAAGATTTTAATGAAACAACCCTCACAGGGGTTTACAAAACAATAACATATAAATATAAGGAATTCCAACAATCAAGGAGTTCAAATGATTTAGGAACATTAATTCTTGAAAGAAAGGCATGCTGAACCCTCACAGAGGTGTATGCGTCAATTAACAAATAACGAGTGAGAACTCTAGCAATTACAGATTTCAACAAACACAAGCAAGTATAGTACAAGCACATTTAACCCTTATAAGGGTTTATCACAATAATAAAAACTATGCGAAAGTGCCAAATTGGCAGACTCTCACCTCTGTTATCTTAGAAAATACAACCAAAGTCAGTAGTTTATTGGTCCTCAAGACCTACTTCCTCATCACCTAACCAAAAAAATATTATTATAGTCAAAATCTGTATTTAACCCTAGCACTCACTATCATGCTTATCATTAATCGGTTAACATAATAGTTTAAAGCTTAAACAGCACTATTGTCCCAATAACGGCTAATAAAGCTTGTATTGCTCAAAATTAATCTCGATTTTTGTATCAATTTCACCTATCAAAATAGACTAGTCTTTAATTACACAATCTTATCATAATATCAACCTAAAATTATAATAATTGCTTAATTCTTCATAATTAATCCCAACATATGCCACTTAGGTCTTAAATCTCCAAATTAGGGTTTTCTAATTTAAATAATCAAAATAAATCCCAAGATTATCATAAAACAATACAATCCTAATTCATTAAACTTATAATAGCACATGCAAGTTTTGAATCTCAGTTCCATATTACCTAAAATAACCTAATCGCCATCACTTAGGTTCTAAATTCATAAAATCAAAGTTTAATAACTTAATTGACTTAATTATTCCAAACTTATCATAAAATAATACCAATTTAGGCTCACTAAGCCATACCATAATCCATGCATAGGGAATATACATATTAATCGCATTTAATCTTCCATTCTTACATAAGATAAGGTCTAATGAGATAAAAGTACAACAGTGTGTACACACACACATATATACATACAAAACTTTTTTTTTCCAACTTTTTACCCATGATTTGATCAACAAAACCTCAAAGTCACAAACCAATTATGTTGTTGTGATTGTCGCATTGGGGCAAACATTCTGTCTTGGAGCTGCTAAAGCACTGCAGCCAATCGCCGGAGCGTCGCTGTGCATAGTAGTTAGAAACAAGCAACACCATCACCAAATGTGCCTTTCAGCTCCATGATTCAAACCCCCCAATCAATTTTTCCAAACACGATCAAATTGAGCTCCAATTTCAGCTTCAACCACCTAGCACCACCACTTTTGCCTCTGTAATTTTCTTCCAATTTTGCCTCTATTGTCGTACTAAACTTCTATGCAAGGTTACTAGGGTGTTTCTCTAGCTAAGCTCTATCTAACCCATACCCCAGAACCGAGTTTGGCTGCTAGAAGGATGAAAACCTACCATCATTCATTGTGAGCTATTTCTTGACTTTAACTTCTCGATGGTCAGCTAATCGTCTTGCAGTGCATGTGGTACCATCAAAGAGCCAATGAGAAGGAGAAAAAGATGGTTAGAAAAGTTTTAGGATTCAGGTTATTGTTGGTGAAATTGTCAGAGGTGGGGAAAGGATGGTTGTGGTTGAAAAAGAAGAAGAAATGAGGGTTGAAATGCAAAATTGATATATATATATATATATATATATAAAATAAACTTTCTGGGTTCTCCAATTGACCTTAGAAAGTTTTAGCATTCTTCAATTAAGTCCTTCAAAATTTGCAATCTCTTGAATTCAACCCCTAGACTAGTGAGTGCGTGACATTGACCACGATGACCAACAATAATTTTATGCAAACCCCCAAAGGTTTTAGAATGTGATCCAATTAAGTTTATGAGAATTGCAAATTAACCAAAAAACTTTCAAAATTCTTACTATCAAGTCCCTTTTATTTAGTTTTTGAGCCTTAAAATCCAATCAATCAATATCTTGAATTTTGAATTCTTATTTTTCAAAAGTGTCAAATTTCAGGGGTGTTACAAGAACCCTTATTACCATCTAATATGACATCCTCAAATGGACCATGAGGCATTTGGGCATAAATATAGTTGTGCAGAAGTGCACAAGCTAAAATTATCATGTTTTGAGTTTTTGTTGGATAATAGGTAGTGTTCCTCAAGACAACCCATCGGCCCTTGAGAAGCTTAAATGCTCTCTCAATAACATCGTGAGCCCTAGAGTGCTTCATGTTGAAATATTTGCAGGGGTCTTATGGTGCTAATGCTTCGTCACTCCAATCATCGATGTGGTATTTGGTGTCACAGTATTAAGCCAAAAACCCTTCACAATTTGTATAACCAACATCACATAGATAGTAGTTTCCTATTGAATAAAAGTTAAGAAAAAATAAATAAATAAATAAAGCCAACGAATCAGATATGTGTCAGCTTAAATATATATGTAAGTGCGATAATACATAATAAATAATAGCACATACTAATGGGTACTTTTAGGCTATTTGGCTTGTTAACAGCTGCATGTAACACCCTACTATCTGCAGTCGAGCCTTCCCATCCGATAAGAGCATAAATGAAATTCATTTCATGGTTGTGCACACCTAGAACATTAACTGCAATTTCACCTTTTCTAGATCTATAATGTGTTTGTTGGCTTGCTGGCACCTGAACTAAGATATATGTACCATCAACGGCCCCAAGACAACCTTAAGATGGGAGATAAACACATATTTCAATGAATTATCACATTTATGCATGCTTTCTTGGACAAAAATTAATATTTGGTCTATTTAAAATTGCCTTAAAGTATCTCCATATATCATTCGTACAATCTTCTTCGATGGGTTTAGGTTTGACTAGGAGCAATGGACTAATTTTGATAATTGCTTTAGGATACTATTTGAAGTTCTTGCTAATTGTGTGATTAGATCTTTTAAGATCTTGTTTGACAATCATATTTTTCTTATGATCTGCTAGGATAGACAAAAAATAGCCATTTTCTCAGGAATGTTAACAATTTTTTCTTGGTGAAGGTCCCCTAGGTTTTCAATCAAATAATAGAGCCTCCAAAATGCACTCCTATCCATACATAAATTATTAATACAAGCTTGATCATTGAGTTCTATGACCTCTCTTAAGTGTTTTAATTGATGAGGCATTTTGAAAACGACACTCCACCTCTTAGGGGCCTGATTTCGCCTATCATCCCATCTTCTATTACGTATATAGTAAGCATTATAAAGCAGACAGAAACAAACAAGTCTTCACAACAAAAATACATAAATTCATGTCAGAATATGGATTTTGGTATTCCTATCCATGCAAAATTTTGAAAACAATCCTAATATGACACCAAGTAGTTTTGATTAAAATAAATGGATATGAATTAAAAAGCAAGCAAAGCATTAAGCAAGTCAATCATAGAATGGAAATGACAATGCATTTTCACTACTTATGACATAATCTTTCTTGGAACATTCAAGTGACTAATATAAGATTTGTGCAAGCTTATGATGAACAAATATTACATTATATGTGCCCCTAGACTACTGAAATAGTAGAAACTATTTGAAAACTGCCAATAAAGTCAAGCTAAACTAGTTAATTACAAAATACTTTGGATTTTTCATTGAAACCAACAATATTGATTGCTCTTATTTACAAGAAGAGGGACAACACACTTAAGCATTTATAAAAACACATATACTACTTGTATAAACAGTTACTACATAGCTAGTGGTTAGCAATCTAAACTAATTTAATGATTATAGAGATATGTGGAAGAAAAAATGTGTTTGGTAAGCATGGGGTTGATGTGTGATACATATTAAGCAATTTGGATGCCTTAATACAAAAGAAGATGGAAAAATCAGGTACAAAGAAAAATTTATTGAGCTACCCATAAATAACATAAATCAGTACCAAAGAATGCTTAGGAAAATTACGATTTCTGATGTGCTAAAGTGCCACTCATAAACAATAGGGAATTGTTCAAGTTCAAAATGACAAATCCAACCAAAGCTCAGTAGCATGTAAGAAACAACAAGGGAAGTTCTCATGAATTGTAGCCCACTATCACTGACAACCTTTCGTACCACCAGCAAAAGGATGTGCGCAAAACCTAGAAGAAGCCATGCAAAAAATGCCCTAAAAAAAAAAAACAAAACAAATTGCATTAGATGATGAAGAAGAAATGGGGGAAAAAATTATGAAGTATAAACCACAAATGAAATCCACATGTGTATTGTTGGTATGCATTAATTGAATTGAATATGGGAGATAAAAGGCAACAAACAAATCGAGAAATTTTGGGTAGAACTAGGGCTCAATGAAAATGTCATGAGGAGCTTGACAAAATTTTGCTTCTAGCTTTGAATTTGGGGGTTGAATCTTCAATTAATTTTTTAGTAGAGGGCAGAAATGGAATTGGCGTGAGGTAAATCGAGGCTAGGATGTAAATTCAGCTGTTAACCGCATTCAAAAATGGGTCGTGACTATCTAATACTCATAGAGGAACGACTTGAGTAGGACCTAATATCTGCTACAGTTGCGGGACACTTGTAATTTGTGGGCCAGCCCACGAAGATGGTCTTCCAAATCAAACATGTGACTGCTGTACATCAGGCTAGATTTTGTATGTTAATACAACATATCAAACACGCCCTAGGTCAATATAATATATAAATTTTATTCTAAAATCTTTATTAATATTATATTTAAGAGTATTAATTTAATAAAAAATTAATTAAATCACATTTGGATTTGTAACGGATCGAATTACTTAATTTTGTATCAAATCTACTTATTTCAAATTACGGATATTTATAATCGAATTTAATTTATTGAATATTTTAATCGAATAACGATTCTAATATGCGAATTGAATTCAGATTAAATTCTAATTAAAATTCAATCCATTGATAGCTTTATATAAAATGTCATCGGAGGTATCTACTTGGGTTGGTCGTTGTTTGATAGGAAGCCGACAAGCAAAGGATAGGCCCAAAATCGTCCGTACATTTGAGCCCTTTTAAACTTAGGTTGAGGCCCAGTAAATATCTCATGAAGCAATTGAGGCCAGACAACGTATTTTCCCTTTTGGTAATACTCTAACTGGCAGCTAAGATGTTTTCGTCGAGTATTTAAGTTTTGATATTGAATTTTAGGAAGAGGCACGTGACGAAAATGTATTCAAATTCAAGAAAAGCAAAAATGTTTGGTTTTATTTGATTTTTAGTACTACAAAAGAATAAGTTTATGCAGTAAAATTAAAAAATGTGTGGAAAATGAATTTATATTTGATCTTATTTGGGGAAAAATAAATTCCACTACAAATTACTTTCATATAAATTTTTGTTTGATTAGTGGTATGACATCATGTTTTAATACTATTTCATATTATTTTTGCAGTGCTAATAATTGAAAAATATGTATACTTATATTAAAATAATGATTGAAGAAAATAAATACATAACTTTAACTTATGCAATAATTTGGAATTGTAATGTCAGAATATTTTAATAATATTTTAGTAGAAAAATAAATTTCAGGAGAAATATTTATTTATTTATTTATTATTTCTCAAGAATGAATTTCTTCTGAAAAACAATTCCAAACATACATACAACTCCATTATGAATTTATTAATTCATAATTTTAATTTTTTTACAGTACTCTAAAATGATGTCATGGAATTTGGCCTTTGTTTAATGATTTTCCGTCTCCATTCAATTAGCAAATCCAAACAGAATATGAGATATATCAGTGAGAATATATATATATATATATATAATTATTAAATCACTGAATTTTCCATGAGAATTGAGTTAATCGGTGAGAGGAATTATAAAGACTCAAAACTTTTTCTTTTCGTTCACATTAAAAAGCGGAAAAATGAAAATGAAAACCAGAAATTAAACTACCTGAACGTGGAAAAAGCAAAAGGTCAAGAAGGAAGAGAACTTAATAAAGCTTGAACTTTTCTAAAATGTCAAAGCCTCTCAAGTTCCAAATCAATTTTGCTAGTTTGATGTGTCAAAGTCCACACGTTATCTCGATTTTCCTTAATAATGCAAAGTTGTAATAATCTTGGTTTCCATACACATACAACTACAAGCTGGCTGGCTGGCAAAGGGGACTCGTAGCAAAAAAGTGGTGAAGAAATTAAAAGAGGCAGTCAAGATGGCATAAAGTTCCCACCCACCAAATTGCAAAGGGGATTTGTTGGTGGTTGCTTTTTTAATTGCTGTATTGATCGCCAATTTGTTGAACCAACGCAATTTATTTACAATTCCGAAGTGGTTTGATTAATTGTGGGAAATTAGGAATCATCACAGCTGCGACTTGAAGAGTGAAGCTGGTAATAATGCTGCGAAGCCAAAAGGTGAAATTAAGAAATATTCTCCGCTGTCGAAGATGAACAAGTTCAATATAAGTTACAAAATCAGATACAATTTGCATAAATACAACAAGATGAAATATAAAACAGAACAAAGAATTCAAAGTGTTAGATGCCAACTCAAGTTGCGATCTCCTAAAACAAATTGAATTCTCTATTCCAAATTCTTATTTCATCTTTTATTTCATTTTTTTTATATATATCAAGAGTATTAAATATTTTTCTATAAAATAATTAATTGAGAATTAGATACACTTATCTATATATATTTATAAATTTGAAATAAAAATTTGAAAATGCTTCTAAAATGGAAGGAATCATCTTTGTCAAATGCCCAAATTTTAACATGAATGGCGTGTGGTGCAGATAAGATAACTAAATCAAATCAACAAAAACTCAATTTAGTACAAAACTATGTATTCACGTTTATTGAAGTTCATGATAAAGAATATAATATTATGATTACTCTGGCTTTATTCCACACAACAAAACCAAAACATTTTCTTGAAATATATATATATATATATATATATATATATAAAAGAAAACAAATTGTCTTTCCCTGCCTACTACTTTCTTCTTTGTCACCAAACACACCCTTAGGGTTAATTAGAACATGCAACGCACCAAAAATCAGGATTACTTGTTGACTAAATGTTGTCGCATATCACGGCTTTTAGTCAGCTAGCTTGTACTGTAATTATCTCACCCATGCAGAGAATATTTTTAATTTTCATTTAAGAAAATCAAAAAGGGTTGGTGGCCAGAATTATATATATAATTGAAAAGGAATTAATTAAATACCACTGGGATCCCAACAAGAGGCATACGAAGAAAGTGCCATGCCGGGCCTAATCGATTGCCCAGTTGGCGCAGTCTCAGCCTAGACATCTGGTTGGTCCAGGTGTCAAATTTTAACCTTATTAAACAAATCCCATTCCCAATATGGATACGCGTGGATAAGGATTTCACAACTTTGATCGGAGATTAGACTTTCCTGATTAATACAACTAATTATAGTATTAATTATGCTAATGCTACCAACCATTTCAAAGCATTCATCAATAATTAATTAAATATTATCTAAATTGAAACTTAGCTACCAAGGGCTAATTTCTCGATTTCGAATTAAATAGAGCCATCTAGTAGAAGGTTAGTAGTTATGCTACACGATCAATTATTAAGTTAATAATGGAGAGAATTAATATACGACGCCTAATCCGAAGTAGGAAGAGGCTGAACTTATTCTATTTCTTGTGCACAGCAAACATAAATAATATCATTCACACAAAATAAGGTATATTCAATTTATCACAATTTTTAATCAACACGCACTCTACAAAATTCGGAGGTTTTCCCTGAAAAAATCCCACCACCTTAATCCTTTGTGGTCGCATATATTATAGCTTGTCATGGTAGCGTGGAGTGTTTTTGGACACAAAATTCCAATTAGTATCAATGCGTATTGGAGTGTTTTTGGATACAAATAAAACACGTTTTTATTACAATTTTGAATCAACGCACAATCTATGAAATTAGTTTAATTAATTGTCTACTGTTGATTTAAATTTCGGAGGTTTTCCTGAAAAAATTCCACATCCTAAATCCTTTGTAGTTGCAAATATAATAACTAGTCATGGTGGCGTGGAGAGGTTTTTTGGACATAATGTTGCTTGCAAAATATTACCAACATGCACCAGAGCAATTAAAGCAATTCAGATTATCTATTGCGAGTTGAAAAAGATAATCACAAGATAGTAAAATGTGCATTTTTATCAAATTATAAATTCAAGCATAATAGGCATGGCATAATACGAATTCTACACTCAACGTAACAAGGCATAACATAATTCATATATTCAACATGTTCTTATTTCAGGAAAAGTCAAAAATTACATAACAAATCAAGGCATCAAAACAATAAGAACATGCTATCAGTTTGTCTAATTTAAACACAAGAAATTCAAGAAACTCATCTAAAGATTCTGTGTCGTAACAGAATCAATTAAATTACCAAATCACAGACGAATTCTGTTTGCCTTGAACAAACGAACGCCCTGACTCACTAGTATAACAGGTACGAAACGATCAAGTGCACTTTTTCTCATTCACCTCAAATAGTAACTCAATTTGCCGGAATCAGATAGCCAAAACGATTGGAAGATAGGGAGATAACAGATATCAGAGAGAATTTGTTCTATGCGTGTATTTTAAAGTCTACTAGAGGCGAACTATTTATAGAGGGAATTAGGGTCGGCTACAGCTGCCAAATCCCTAATTATCAGTGACTAATATTTAATTTAAAATTTTAATTTTAATTTAATTTCATCCAAAAAGATGAGATTGAGACTAAGATAATTTTCCCTAACGCTTGTACCCAGAGTTAAAGCCAGGCCGAGCAGCGGTGGCGCGCATGTGGTCCACCTATATGAACTCTTTAATGAACACTTTTAACAAGTATTCATTCTTAAGTTCAATATATGTTAGTCCACACTTCTTTATAAAACGAACATGGGACAAGTGAAGGGTTGAACTAACCCTTCAGTTGCTCTACTTAGTTTTATAAGGCACAAACTAGTCTCCATGTTATTAAAGTTCCTATGTGGGACAACTCAATTGATAGCACTTAACCATTTTTCCTCCTTTATTTTATCACTCACATTATCTTTGGATTCCAACCTAATTGGCATCCATCCAAATATAATTTCTCTCTTTTTAAACATGTAATTAGACTTACATTATGCCAATTACAACAATCCCCCACAAATCCATAGATAATGGCTATCAGATTCAACATAGCTCACTTTCAGCAATGGTGCCTTTTAGTTTGAACTACTCCCTAAGTTATCCATCTTCTACCATTATCGGGACAGTAGATCTAAGTCTTAAATTTGTACTTGTAATTGTAATTGCATCCATTAGTAACAAAGAGCTAAAGGCTAAGTACTGATCTTTAAGGTTGACACATTAAAACCATGTATCTTGATCTTGTATTATGAATGTTTGTCAAGCAACAACTGAATTCCTTTAATCCCGGCCAAAGGATTACATTCACTTAGTTAGGCGTCTCTAGGGATGCACTGCTCACATCTTATCCAAAGAGGCTTTAGCTTTAGTTTTCTTGAAAGGACACTCCTTAGCCCAATGCCCTTTTTGTACACAATTCCAATAAGGCCTGTTTGCCTTAGGTTTCTTATTATCTTTGGCTTTTCTTTTATCAATGGTTTTAGAGTTTGAGTTCATTTGGTTCATTTCATTGTTGACTTTTTTTCCACCTAGAATATCATTTGCCTTAGGGTGATATTCAACAAGAACACTATGAGATTGATTTCTATGTTTCTCTTCAATACTTAAAGCGATCATCAAATTATCTAAAGTCAATTTTCTTTTTTGATGCTTTAGGGTCATGCCGAAACTCTCCCATGACTTGGGGAACTTATCGACAATTGACATGACCATAAATTTCTCAAGGAGTTTCATATCAATATCAGCCAGATTATGCTCTAGATTGATCAGTTCACGTGTCTGTTCAGATACAGACCTGCACTCAACCATCTAATACTTCAGGAATTTGGAAACCAAATACTTTTTGAGCCCCTACTCTTTAGTATTATGTTTCCTATCCAATTCATCCCATAAAGACTTAGTCATATAGGAATCAAAATAGTATATATCAAAGAGTGTATCAGACAAAGCTGACATAATCACTCACTAAACAATCTGATCCCTCATTTTCCATTTGACTATTTCTTTAGTTTTAAGATCAATTTTAGTTGGTTCTGGCATGGTCAACTGAATCAACGAAAGAAGACCTTTTATTGTCAGCCAGATTTTCTTGTGTTGTTGCTAATGCTTAAAATACTGGCCTATGAATTTTTTCAGTAGTTCGAAAAGCACAACTTTCATTGACACTATATCACCAACAACACAAGAAGTGGAACCTATTACAGATTTCTCAAGATAATAATCCTAAAGCTGGATATCTAAGCAAGCTTCTAGAGTATTCTAGGCAAAATTTCTAGATAGGATATCTAATTAGAAATCTCAACAGAATTTATAGTAGATAATTGACACACGTAATGATAGCTTCTTCAAGATTGTTGTTTCCAGAATATTATCGACATGCAATCGAGCAATTGAAGCAATTTAACTTATTCATTGTGAGTTGAAATAGATAATCATAAGATGGCAATATGTGCATTTTACCAAATTATAAATTCAAGCATAATAGGCATGGCATAATATGAATTATACATTCAATGTAATCAAGGCATAATAGAATTCATATATTCAACATGTCTCAATTTCAGGAAAAATAAAAAATTACATAACAAACCGAGGCACCAAAATAATAAGAACATGTTATCAGTTTGTATAATTTAAATACAAGAAATTAAAGAAACTTGTTTGAACATTGTGTGTCGTAACAGAATCAATCAAATGATCAAATTATAGACAAATTCTATTTTCCTTGAAGAAATGAATGCCCCAACTCACCAGTGCAATGGGTACAATGTTGCTCCTCCCAGGATAAGATGGTCTAAAACGATTAAATGCACTCTTACTCATTCACCTCGAATAGTAACTTAATTTGCTAGAATCGGATAACCAAAACGATTGGAAGACAATGAGATAACATATATTAGAGAGAGAGGATTTGTTCCATGTGTGCATCTTAAAGATTGAGTCTAAGACAATTCGCCCTAATGCCTGCCTCTGAAGTTGGGCCAAGGTGTGGTGGTGGCACATGTATGGTCCACTTGTATGAACCCCTTAATGAACACTTTTCATTTTTAAGTTCAATAGATACTAGTCCACACTTCTTTATAAAGCTAGTGTGGGACAAGTGAAAGGTTGAACTAACCCTTCAACTTCTCCACTTAATTTTATAAGACACAAACTAGTCTCCACTTTGTCAAAATTTCTATATGGGACAACTCAATTCATAGCAATTAACCATTTTTCCTTCTCTATTTTAACACTCACATCATCTTTGGATCCCAACCTAATTGGCATCCATCCAAATATAATTTCTCTCTTTTCAAACATGTAATTAGGTTTACATTATACCAATTACAACACATAAAGTTCCAATTAGCATCAATGCATGTTGGAATTATTAGGGTTTAATTAAATTATATATGATTTATTCAGTTTAAATTGGATTAATAAAGTATAAATATTGACTTATAGAAAAGAAGAAATAAATAAGACGAACAAAAAGTGACTAGCTAGTAAAGTTACGAATTTAAATCATACTGTCCGCTGAATTTGAAGGGCATCACTAATTTTACAGTTGATATATGCAAATCATCTTCAATGATTGTAATGCACTAATTGAGAAGGCAAAAATATTTTGACCTCCAAACAATAATTAATTATAACATGCAATACTTTTAGTTGACTTATCTTTTGTGGCAGTAATTGTTTGGAGAGTTTCTTCTAATTAATCATTTAGATGCAATGGCAGCTGTAAAATGATGGATTCAACTCTTTTATTATCATTTTAAGAACTAATCCTCATAGACTACAGATGAAAGTAAAACCATCTAATAATATGTCTATATGACATTATATATTCATTTTCTCATAAGATAATTTTTTCCCCTCTAATGGGATTAATGAAGGTATAAAAGGGTATTTATATATAGTAAATGAAATAAATACAGTTTGTAGAAAATTAGGACATCAATTACAATCAATTCATAATTAATGCTAAAAATTCATAGTTTTGACTACAAAATTTTCTTAATTAACTTCTAAATTAATGCTCTCATAACTAACCTTGCCACAACCAATTCGTAGTTGTTAATCATTCTTCTTTTATATATACATATATATATATTATCTTAAGAATAATGCATAACTAATCTATTACACGTATAATACTGCAAATTGATAATCAATAATTTTTGTTAACTATAATTAAAAAAAATTAAATTTAATGCCAAAGTTCATAGCTATAATTTCTTTGCTATAACTACAAAATTAATTCCATAATAATTTTTTCATAGTAGATTCTTAGTTTTTTTATAGTGATAATAAATTTCGAACTTTTCATGTTGCTAATTTATAGAGGTTAAAAGTTCTATATATGATTGAATAGAAACAGAAGTGGTAAAAACAATATTTTCTTTAAATTCATTGTATGATAAGGTTATATGAGAAATAGAAAATTAAAATACACTTATAAACTATTGTTCCCAATTATGAATTTTTTAAACCTCTGTTAGTTGTTGAGTTAAATTGAGATTTCCTTCTTTTCATTTTTCGGGCAAAAAAGAATTGACGATTCAAAGATGCGGGGCCATGGCCTGATTTATGTATTAATTTCAGTGATTCAATAGAGTCTTGTTACATTATGATTCCTACCAAACAGGAAATCTGCCCCAACTGGCCAACAATAGGGACACTCACATGATAAAATCTCTCTCAAAAATATTTAAATGTATAAAATCAGAAGGGGCAGTACTGGATGAGAAAGAAGCTCTCGGGCTAAAAATAAAAAATAAAATCATACCCTGCAAAACAAAAATTCCTCCTTCACTTTTTATTTTTTCAGAAATACTTACTCTGGAATGGCAGTTAGTCCAGATCCGAATGAGACTTTGCCATTTCAAGAATTAAATCCGATCTATTTGTCAGTCTAAGATTAATTGTGCACCATCGGATTAATTTCAACTTGTTTGGATTTGGGTTCCATTAACGGGTCTTAGATTCGAGTTTATTTTATGTTTGGACACAGTTAACTTACTTATTATAATTTGAGTATGTCATTGATCTTTTCTTTTCTTTTCTTTTCGTTTTTATTTTAAAGAATTTGAAAATTCTATTGGAATGATTTATTCATTGAAATCTTAACATTTACAATTTGCTGGCAAATGATGGCTTAATTGGCCGAATTGTGTTTGGAATTAATTAGGCCTGATTTACTTCTTGCCCTTTCTTCAAAATCCGCTTTCCTATTTTTTATAGAAAAATCTCAAATTAAAATTAAAACATAATCCATTTTGTATTATATTAAGGGCTTCCTCAATTTGGGCTGAAGAAGCATTGTAGTTCGATTATTATCAAACAAATTGCAATCTTTCAATCTGTAAAATTCTATTAGAGCGACTCTACTTTTAATAAGTCATGAATTAGATTTGAATTATTCTCAACTACTCAGTGATCTTATTTTTCTCATCAAGTCCGATTAGAAATCAAAGATCATGGATGATCGATCCAACTACATTGAATATATTATTTATTCAATTTAAATGCACATAATATTTAAAACAATGAAGGGTTGTAATCATATATTCATCCTTGGACGATGATAATTCAACCAAGAATGTAACATCCAACTTCTTAAGTGGAATGTTTTCATCCATATCCAGTCACTTATTTCTAATGAAAAAAAGAAAGAAAGAAAGAAAGAAATATCTAAATTGCTCAAACAATTTTAAAGTAAAATGTATCAAATTGTTGATATTAATAAAATGTAAGATTAATACATGTATTAGACTAAAATTGATCAATATAGTTATTTTAATTTATTTAATTATTTAATCTCATTATCCATTTCGTTTTATGTTGAATATATATATATATATATATATTTTTGATAAGACATTTTATGTTGAATCAGTCTTTCTTAATCTCAGCTAACAAATAAACAAGCTTTTGGTGCTTTTAGGCGCAATGGAATGTCTAAGACCGCATCAGTCTTTCTATTGACTGCCCTTTTCCGTCTTTTCACGGCAACATGGCGAAATTGATGTGTGTCAATTGTCATGGACAAGACCGTCAATCACGCAACAAGAGAATTCCATGTTATTTTTTATTATACAATTTATTTATTGTTATTTTGATAGAATAAGCCATGGCTCTTCCAATTAATATTCAATATGTATATATTTTACCAAAACGTAAAAATAAAATCGAATTTATAATATTGAAACTCACGCACCGACGGTGATAAGAGATACAATTCTCCTATACATGTCATTATTATCAAGATGGAGAAAAGAGAGGATAATGGAAAGGTGAGCATACGGTCAACTTATATATTAATTGAGGTCTCTTCCTAAGCGGCGGATTGCCGTGCGACCTTCTTGTGAATAAGTGTGATGCGCTCATTAGTTGGACTCTTAGATGGGTAATAGGATCCGATTCCCACCTACAAACGAGTTGCCTCCAAATTTCAAAACTATGAAAAAGGAGGGAAAAAGCAAAAAACGAGATTAATAAATTGTTTCCAAATTTAATACTACTCATTTGACGTAAGGAAATACTTTTATTAAGCATTACATGTGTGATAATATTTAAGTTTCTATGCGAACAGAATTTGGCTTAAGTTCCAAAGTGATGCTGCAAAGAGCGTGATGGTCCGGAAGTCCGGTGGATTGAGTTGAT
>JACGDI010005351.1:297871-311161 GCA_014898725.1 Jacaranda copaia
CTGTTGGGCTCTAGTCATTGGCTCATCAGGGGTAGTTATCGTAGTGTCCTTGTCCCCAGCCCCATCGACCCTACCCTCCTCAGATTTGGGGTAAAGTTGCAGCTTACATCTAGTGTAGAGCTTATTCTGCTCTTATCTTTGACTCAAAAAGCATGCCCAGACACTTGAGCTGCTTTATCGCCTTGTAGAATGCATCACGAGCATCATCGATCTACATAATTATGCTCGCATCCTAGAAGGTTGAGCTCAATATGAATTGTTCCACTGCCTCCTGCCGCGTGGTGGGGAGCTATTGAGAAAAGGCCTCCCGAGCCTTCTCAAGCACATCTGTATGACTAGCCACTCAACCAAAGGAGTAGCTCACCTATAGGTCTAAGTGAGCCTTTTTCACTATGGAGTCCATTCGATTTCTCTCTTCTACAGCCTGCAAGAGTTGCTGATCTTTAGAATTTAGCTACTCTTTAAGGTCGGCCACCTCCTTCATCAACTGGTCGACCAAGAGTTGGGAAGACTTGAGCTAAACCTTGAAGGTCTCTGTATCCCCTCTCCCCTACAACTCATCTCAATCAACTAAGGCTAACTCTAACCAGCGGTAAAGATTATACCCCAACTAGCCCACTTGAAACACAGAGCGTCAATAAATAATACAACTTTGTGAAATAATAATTCAACAAGAAATAGTCGACCTCACACTTATTAGATTATAGTGGTAGGCCAGAGCTCTGAAGCCTCAACCTGACTTATGTTCATAAGTTTGCGCTGATCCGTGGAGAACAACCTAGTTATCATCCACTTGAGAGTGTCATCACCCGTCATCCTCCCTTGAAGAATGGAAGTTGAATTGATTACCTCTATAGGGGGTCTATTCTAAAATAGGGCGATTCCAGTTGGGGAAATTGAAATAACACCCCATCTCCATGCTTCTCGAACAAGTCATAGCCCATCACCGTCTTTTGTTTCTCCTTATCACCTGTCGTTTTCTTAGGCATCAAGTTTTCTTACTCAATTATCTGTCTTTTGCCCTAACCTGTGGGGCTACTTCTAACATGCTCTATTGGTTGAGCGGATTAAGGCTCGGTGTCTGTTCGATTTGGGGCGTGATGGGAGCGATGATCAATCAGGTCGAAGGGGGTGACTCTGCTAAGGGGGCCTTTTGTCAAGCAGCCGCTCAATGGCACTCCTCATTCCTTTGTGCTCTAGCTTGAGCTTCTACTGGACTTTGGGCTATTATCTCTTCTTGATCTGCTAGCAAAAGATAAAATAAGTTAATCAAAATTGAGCAGAAAGAAAGAAATTTATAGTTAACATAATCAACAAAGATCTCTACCTAGTCAATTGACCATGGGTAGGTTGAGCTCAACCAGCAATAGGCCAGCCAACACTAGACACCTTTTTTTGGTCAAAACTGAGGCCTCAATATGCCTAAAGTTGATAAGGTCCCGAATAAAAGTGTTGGGCTACTGAGTGTTTGATTCTTGGGTATTTCCACATGCCCTCTTCACCATCCCCTCGAAATATTAAAATCTCCAGGCCCTTGAACATAAAAAAGTATTTTTTCCACTAGAGGCAGCCCTCTCAGTGCTTGAGCTGCTCGAGGTAGAGCTATCACTCAATGAAATATCAAAACTACTCTCACATGTTCTTTTAAACATACTTTTAACCCTAATTTTCCCCTAGAACGGTACACCCTCGAACCTAATGTTTTTAATATCTGAAGCACTAGACATCTTTGCAAAGAAAATGAAAGAAAGCACAAATGGGTAGAAGAACTTATAGCAAATAGCTTGAAAACTCTAAGTGCAGAAAGGATTTAAAGAGCTTGAAAAGTAAGAACTTGACTAGAACATATTTTTGCAAAAATGTTAAATAGGTGGTTCTACCTCCCATATTTATAGGCATTTGGATGCGAGAACCCAAACATCAAAAATAATTGCACTGCCGCCCTTTAGCGCTTCGTATTATATGATGTAACTGGCATATTAAATACACAAAATTGTTAGAAACCTTGATTGAGAATTCAAAGACCTTGGTTGAGAATTTAAAAACCCCAATTGAGTGCTCAAAACCCTGGTCGAATATGCATAATCACCATAAAACCGTCATAACTGTCATTCAGTTATCTACTCCCTGCTATTGCTTGTCGACAAACTCAATCAGGACTACGAGTATGGGGGACTCGTGATATGGGATAGCCCAACAAGCCCAACCTAATGCCGCTTATGGACCTAGTTGGGCTGGCTCACTCAACAACAGTCGTTTGGTCAAGCGAATTGTTCTCAATCGCACTCAACGGGAGGCTTCAAGTCACTTGGTCCATTCAGCCATCTCTTTGGTCTACCATTCTATCTATTTGACCATTGTTGAACAAAGTGCTTACTTTGATGCTGACTCATATCCTTACTGCATTTATTGTTCTAATAAGTAGCATGCCTCCATATTAATGCAGCATGCCACCCGATACAGTCTTTCCTACCAACCCTACCACCAACTTTGGCAGGGAGGTGTCGATCTAGAGTACTATTCACCTTGAAAATTAGGAGATAATGCCACTTGAAATAGTATTGGGATTGGGAATAACTAATAACCTTTAGGCAACGACAAGAGCCCTCTACACTTAATAGGGGCATCTTAGACATATTACACGCTAGGAGAAGGCTATAAATACGTCATTGCTAGCCACACTCCAAGTAATGCCATTTTACACTAGACACTCCTACTCTTCTGTTCAATTACATTATTTCGAGCAGAACTAACTTGAGTGTCGTAGTATCTTCGTTGGGGTTACCTTGACTAGTTTAACGTTTGCTATTTATTATAGACCTCAGACCTCAAAGAATATTGCTATTGGATCATTTGACCTCATTGATTGAATTAGCCTAAATACAACCCAATTCACTATAAATGACTTTCAACCTTACACTATTCAAAATCTATTCCATACTCAAAAGACTCTCGGTAACATTGAGAACAAGTCCACCATCAAAATCATCCTCAACAATTCCTACAACATCATCCCATTTTTGATTAGAAGCTTCATCTGCATTCTTTGCGTTTCCACATGCTGGACAATTTTATTTCTAATGCCCCTTTCCACTATACCTAAAATATTTGTCACCTGTTCCAGGATTAGTTCAAGACTTTGATTGGCCTCTACTCCTTCCTTTTTCTCTTGATCTCGTCTTCGCTACTAATCCTTCCCTACTTTCACTATCACTATCTTCACTAAGTTCAAGACTTTGATTGGAATTCAATGAGGCCTTCACATCTTTCATTGAAATCACATCTCTCTCATATAGCAAAGTAGTAGTCAACTGCTCAAAAGATTTAGGTGGAGAATACAAGAGAATTAAAACTTGATCCTCATTATCAATTTGTGCATCTATACTAGCGAGATCTAGAATCACCTTATTGTAATAATCAATGTGCTAAGTAATAGATGTACTTTCCTTCATCTTTAATGTGTATAGTTGCTATTTTAGATACAACCTATTTGTTAGGGACTTCGTGATATAGAAACTCTCCAACTTTGACCACAATCTTTCTGGTGTACTTTTTGTGGTGACCTCTCTCAAAATGTTATCTACCAATGAGTATTATAAATCTTTGTCATAAACTCATCATTCTCCTCATGTAATAGCGTCTCTAACAAGAAATCTTTGCCCTTTAATGCTCTCCATAAACCTTGTTGACACAGAAGGGCATGAACTTTCATTTTCCACAGCCTAAAGTCATTTTTCTCATTAAACTTCTCTATCTTGTACTTTATGGTTGACATCTAATCAATCTTGGCTCTAATACTAATTTGTTGTAGCTTAAAGAGATCAAATCCTAACTTTGAATATAATAATAAACTAATTCAATAAAATTGACAACAAGATTTAACATAGTTCGACAATGTGCCTGATCCACCGATTAAAAAAAAATTATTGATCTTAAATCAAGATAACAAGTACAACTTGAGCCCCACAAATCTCATGAAAATATCTAACACCCTCGTTATGAACTCTATCTCAAGAAATTATCTCAAAAGCAGTATAAAATCTATCATCTAGGGTTTGTCTCGCATCGTCCCAGAAGAAAACATATGTATATATACCTGCAAAAATTGAAATATGGCCCATGGGCTTTGCGCAGTGTGTTAGGGCGTGCATGACTTGCTCCCCAGTGCGCACATCTTGTTGTTTGCTACAGTCTTACCAAAATAGTACAAGTCGGGACACGCAAATCTTGCGCCTTGGCGCAATGTTACAGATTACCACACGCTAGGGCAACTTGCACCCTTGTGCATGAGGCATGGTTTTCTCCCCTATTCTAGCCAAGGCGCTCATCTCCATGCACTTCGACATGCAGCATGCTACCAACATGTACCGAGGTGTGCTCCGGTGCCCATTTCAAACGCTTTGCTCTATTTCTTTCATTTATCGTGATAAGTAGGTCAAATTTCAAGACAAAATCAACATATTTAATTACTTTAAATTAGTTATTTTTTTCATCTCACAAGGCGGGAGAATAATTAATGTGTTTAGTATGTTTGGTTGTTTAACTCTATAAGCCTTATCCAAATCCCTAAAGCTCAACCTCTAAGCACGTTAGTCATGAGTTAGTAGGTATTTTGCTAAATTTATTAAAAAAAATTTACTTTTTATAAAATAGTTTTGAAACTTATAAGATATTAAATTTTATTTTGAAAACAAGTTTTTAAAGTTTTAAATAAAATAAAAATTTAAAACATATAAGATATTATATAAAAACCACGTATTTATAATTCATATGATTAAATTAAAAAAATTGTTAAGACTTTAAAAGTAGGTTAGAAATTTTTTTTAAAAAAAAATTATAAAATTTTAATATTTTACTTTAGAATTTTTTAAGCTGTTTTATAAAAATTTTATCAAAAGACTTCATGGAATTTTAATTATAAGCTCAATATTGAAGGAATCTCTCCAACTTTAACTAAATTTCAACGACATGATCATGATGATTTCCATCAAATGGTACCCCAATTGGAGAGGTCATTAGCATTTCCTTTTAGATCTTTCTATTCGCCAATATCGGCAAATTGGCTCCAGCTAGATTAGTCATTCTATTTATTCTTTAATAAAAAATTCCAAATAAGTATAAGCTTTTTCATATCCATCTTCCTACTCTTTGTGATCTTCCCATTGTCCTTCAACCCGTTAGATGGTTCGTTTAATTAATTTTTCTAATTAATAATTAAAAAGTAATTATCATTAACAATTAACTTTTAACTATATATCTATAATTACCTAACTAACTACTATTAAAATAGACGAATACAATGCCTATTATAAATAAGAATGAAACTCAAGATAACCTCTAAAATGTAGTGCCATGGAGCTTCTAGTTTAAAAGAAATTTCTGAAAAAAAATTAAAATATATATATATATATATAATATTTATTGATGATTGCCATGAAATAGCAGCTCAAGAGTAGTCATCAGCATTTCCTTTTAAATCTTATTGCTCTTTTTAATAGGTTACCTTCTTAGTCGAAATACCTCTAGATTAATGGAATTTTTCTTTTCCCAAAGAAAGTTAAAAAGAAAAAAAAAATCCAAAGAGGCATACATAAGCTTTTTCAGCTCATACAATTTGATCCCCTATAATAATTAAAATATGCAAAATACCAGCATGAAGTGTTTTTAAAACTATGCACACTGTGAATTTCTCCATGACTAAAAGTGTTTTGATTATTTTTATAGAGAATGTTTTGCTTATTTCAATTATCACATATGGATCAATTTGTATTAGTCCTAAGCTTTTTCATTGGCCATCGCTGCCATTGGACAGACGATGTGAGAAAGCCACTTGTTTTGCAGTAGCATTAGCTTTTTCTTGGTGGTGGTTGGTTAGGAAAGCTGATTAAGAAAAGAGAATCCAAAAAGTGTGGATTCTTATAATATAAAATTGATATTGAATAAATGTGATGGCTACTTATACACACAGAGTGCAAGTGAGATTGTCTCTATCAATTAGTTCACTAAAAGGGCATTAACACATTTAATTAATTGAGCTTATTTATTTATTTACCCTCTATCACTATCGATATACACTTAATTGTCTCAACCCTGGTGTTACTATTGCGCAAGCATTTTTCTTCTTAGACTTATTCAAATGAAAAGTAGCAATGCAACTTTAAGTTTGTTTTTGACCTCAAACATGGTAAGATAATGACAAAGAACTGAAATAAAATGTTTAGGGCTAGAAATAATTGGCAGCTTGTTTTTCTGTGGTGTGCCGACAAATAATTTTATGTGGATTTTTTTTTTAAATGTTACTTCAAAGCAACAAAAGAAATCTATAGTGAATATAGAATTTCTCTAAAGAAAATATTTGCAGTGTCCTCAAATATATTTGGTCATCTACTATCCCTAACCCTGCTTTTCCAAGTGAACTATGAACATTTTCTTTAAAGAAATAAAAGTAAAAATAAAAAAGTCAATTATTTCATTAAATTGACACATTAATTGTTCAAAAATTTAATTAATTACAGTAACACCATGTAAAAAATCTAGTATCAAAATTGAAGAAAAAAGAAACAATATGGCAATAATTCCGCTTTGGTTTTATTTTCAAAGCTCCTATCCATTTTTGTGCATTTTCAAAAGTTGAAAAAATAATTACGGTTAATTTGGAAATGAATATGAGATTGTATTTATTTGTTTTGCTGGAAAGTAATGACAAGAGTAGTTATAGGTTTGAAAAATTAGTTAATTTATATTCTTTATGTTTAAAAATATTTATTTTTTAAAAATATATGTATATTTTATTAATTTTAAAATAATAATGGGCACTTTATGACAAATCAATTTTGAATTTGATTAATGTGATAGTAGAATAATATGGTAGGTTCAAAAAGAATTGAAAATAAAAATATGAGATTTTCTGAGTGAGAAATGGATAGAAGTTGATGATTTTCAAATTTCAAATAGTAATAAAAATAAAAATGGGAGTTGAAAAGAAAAACAAATAGACTACAGATCATTATATCAAAAATTATCACTAATTATACTTAGTAAATAACAATAATTTTAGTTTGCCACAAATATAAATTTCACAATTTTAATAAATGTAATAAGAACTTTGTCAAAATGAAATTATTACTACTGGCAATTAAAAGAAGAAAATATATTGTATAAGGTTGTATTTGTAGACAATTGAATAATAGCCGACATAGTCGTCATTATATTTGTTTAAGGGTGAATTATGACAACCACCTCTGAAATTTTGCGTGGTTATGAAAAGATCCTCGTTTTTTCAAAAATTATAAAAAATCCATGAGGTTTGTCGCCATCCAACAAATTAGTTCAATCGTTAGTCGCCATTAGGATTTCTACAATTTGCTGTTAAAATTGCCATGTAAATTTTCAAAATTACCCTATGATAATCTACTTTAAAATTTCATTATGTGGAAGTACAAAATACACTAAATTTTAATAAAACGTACAGAAATATTTACATATATAACCTACATATATACATATGTGTACACATATATATACACATAGCTCCCACCCCCACCCCTCTTCCGCCCCCACTAGACCTAGCTAGGTAGTCAAATTGTTGTCTGATGTCCATGGTAGCCGTGTCGTGACCTGCTGCCACCATGGTAGCTGCAGCAGGGTAGTGGTCGAGCGGTCAAATTGTTGTCTATTGCAGCTGCCATGAGCAACAGGTTGCTATGCCATGGCCAACAGAAGTAGGGGAGGAGAGCGGGGGCGGGGGGAAAGGTGGAGGGACTTGATTTGGGGGTGTTTTGTAATTTTTAAAAAAATGAGGATCTTTTTGTAATTGTATCAAACCTCAGAGATGATAAACATAATTGATCCTTTGTATAATTATAGGTATATTTATATTACTAAGTACTAATTATGACAATATAAGCACAATTTTTATCAATAATAACTATTTAAAAGTTATACTATGGCAAAAAAAAAATTACTTTTATTTAATATATTTATTTATTGATAACTTTAGCACTCTTATTATGTGATAAATTTTTTTTGAAACATATATATATATATATATGTATACAATATTTTTGTTCTTGTGTGGAAGTATAATATTGCCATGAAGTGATGAAAGCATATAATCAAGAAACGAAACGAAGGGAATAAACACAAATTAATTCACGTGTCCGAATTTAGTTATTTTGGTTTTTTGTAATTTGTCCTCTTCTTGATGTCTCTTATTTTCTACGTTTGCTTTGACCAGACCATGCCCTTCCAGGGTTCCGTTAGGAGAGCATTACGTGAAATCTCTCAAATGGCTATAAAATGTTCGTAAATTGTCAATTGTCAGTTTGTAAACGGCTCCACGAATTATAACGTTCAGATTGCCAATTTGTCAAAAGGGTTCGTCTAGTTTGGAAGCAACACCTAACGTGCTACAAAAATTATGGCTTTGATTGGATGCAAATTAGGTGAACTATGAAAAATATTTTGAAAATTGAATTGGGAGAATGTGATAACTGTTTATTCTTAATTTGAGGGTAAGTAGAGAATATGTAAAAGAAAATTAATTCTCTGAAATTATTTGAAAAAAGATAAATTTTATCGTAAATGTCACATTAATCAGTTTTTGTTGGGTTGATGGGGTGAAGTAAATTTTTTAATATTAATCATAAATATGTATTTATAGGTGGAATGAATATTGGTATACATATGTGTGTGCACTATTTATAAATGTGCGTTAGGGAATATTTTTTATAATAAATGATAAAAGAATAATTTGTACGACTTGGAAAGTAAGGATTGGAAAATATAATATTTTATTTGTTTAAAAATTTGAAAATTAAAAAAATATTTTGGGGATGGCTAAAAAACATAGCGAAGGTAGCTTTCTCTTCTCACCACTCTTATCTGCTCCAAGGAAATTCGCACGTCTCTCTCTCTCTCTCTCTCTCTCTCTCACACACACACACACACACACACACACAACGCACGCACGCATGACAATTTTTTAACTTATTTCGTCATCTTAGGGCCAAATTTCCTATGATAAAAGAAGTTTGAAAAATGTATCACTTTAATTAGTTTTACAAATTAGATAATAATAAAAATAGTATTTAAATTGTTGTCATGGATAATTAGTGACATATCTATCGTGATATGCAATTTATTGACAATAAAAATATTATTATAAATCATCAATTTTTATTGTCATTAGGTTGCCACAATAAAATTTTAGTCGGCTACTTTACTGCCCCACCTTGGTTAGTAGATAATTAATACATTGGTTGGCAGCACAAATCCATTAAAGCTACAGTTCTTACTAAATCTTGTAAAATATTTAACACATTGCTAACATAAATCCATTAAAGCTACAATTCGGTTTGTCTTCAGCTTATTTACGTGCCCTCTCGTCTCATTCGATTATTTTTTGACATTCAAATTTTCATCTATATTCTTGCATTGTATTCTAATGGAACTCCTAGAGTTAAGATATTCCTCAATATCCATCTTTTTTTATGAATCTGCAGTAATAGGAGATATCATTTATCATTTTTCTTCTATTTTTGTACTTTTCTTTTCTATTTAATCTGATTTCCTACAATTTTATAGTTTTCCTCAGATGAAAATACACACTGCATTTTGATGGGAACAGCTGCTTTTACGACATATTCGCGTAATTACTAGCACATAACACACCGTGACTTGCTGCTAGCTAGGGAATCCGCAACACCATCAAATCTTCGATTTGAATTGTGGAGGGAATTGAGGTGCATCCTAATTTGAAAAGAAAAAACGTAAACACTACTTTTGCCAAATTTGAGGTCCGATCGAGAATGGGCAAAACCCAAAATTCGGACCTTGACTGCAGGCATCCCCACTTTTTGATGGCTCTTACATCGACCCGCCAAATTTCTGGTAGCCAACATGGCCTACACAATCTAGCTTTCACTTTTCATTATGTAAAAAGAGGTTAATTGAGTGAAAATTGAATAAAGTAAAACCCAACCCAACCCAACCCCACCCCATCCCCACAACAATGCACCTCCTACTCTCTATGCCCTCTAGACTCTTTTTAACACTCACATAGCAACATGTCCCATTGCTTCTAGGTCAAGGTATATTGATAATTGGAGATTTCGTAAACTTGTGGGCCCCTCTCTCTTTCTTTCTTTCTTTCTTTTTTTTTTTGAAAAAAAGAATAATTCTCTAAGCAAATGAGAAAGTTTTATTTATTAAGATGGGGGTAGATTTCAAGAGAATGAGGGTAAATTGGTCATTTTGCTCCAAGCAAGCACCAAATATCATGATTAGCTTGTGGTTTTCCATCACCACCTAAAATGGTTGTGTTTCTAACCACCAAATGTTCACTGATTAACCAACATGAAATCAAGATTTTGGTTGGGAGTTGCTACTTGTGAAATATTTTTATATTGTTAAATCATTTTATGCTTCCAGTAATAAGTTTAGTGTAGTAAAACATAGAATTTCTTTCTTTCTTTTTATTTAAATATGATTATGCAATCAATTGCAGAATACAAAACTGTGTACATACATATATATATATATGTATACTATTACTTAGTCAAGATAACAGGATATTTGTGCTTCATTGGGTTAAATTCATGATAAAATTTCCCTAATTCCAATACAAATATTTAATTTTATTTTTCGATTGACTCAAAGATCAATTTTAGGTACTAATTAATGCCAATATTAGTCTTTCATTAAATGTACAAAAGATTTAGAATTCTTTCCCCCAGAAAATGCCTAAAAACCAAACTATTATTCAACTTAAATACTAAACACCAACATAGTTAAACATATATATTGAAGAGGTTATTTGAATGCATATTAACGATGAAATAGCCTGTTAGTTAGTTGCTAAACAGTTTTAGAAACATAATACATCGCAACTAATCCATCATTAATTGGTCCACGCCATCGATTTCTAAGGTTTGGAGATGGAGTACGCAGTGTGTAAATATATTTATCATAATGTTTTGTATGTGCTTTTTTTGGGTAAAACTTGGAAATCACTGTTTAACTGTTGCAAGCGTGAAATGCAGCTATGATGGGAAGCACTTGGTTGTTGCATGGAAAACAAACATAATACTGCTCCCAGTCCCCACAAAAGTGCATTACTTACTTGGCAGGGCTCGAGGAGGGCATGAATTTCAATTTTTTTTTTTTTTTTAATTCTGCACAATAATAAATCAATTGGCAAGATATCTTTGATGATCCATTGTCACTAGCGAGCGAGTTTGTATTTATCTTCCTTCCCTAAATTGGGAATGCTTTCCTACCTCAATGTTTTGAATATTGGATTTGAAATAAAATCAGCAACTTTATTGCGTACAAATTCAATCAATATCAGGTCATGATTATAAAAATAACATGTAAAATAATTTTATATAATATAAATATAATTAAAAAGAAAAAAAAAACTCATTTCTAAGGTTTAAAATTCAATTTATTGTGCATTAACAATGTCAGTCGTCTACTTCGAAAATATTAGCAAAATCCATCCCTCTATTATAATGCATTTTAATCTTTAGAATTTCATTTGAAAAATAATAAGTCTTTTATACTTTCACCGTTTCATAGAGCAAAAAAGAATAATTCATAAGAAAATCCTTTGGCAAGTGCAAATACTGAATACCAAAACAAGCCACACACCATAAAATCATTCATACAAGTCCTACAAATGATAAATACCAAAATCAACAAAATGTTTACTACTTAATCAATCACACAAAATGTGTTGCGATTTGGTCTTAACTCTCAAGTTAATTGTCTGAATTTTCATTAGAAAATCCATTTTTTATATTAAAAAAAAAATGATTTCTTTAAAGAATCAATTTTACCGGTTTAATCTACCTAGGTTTTGACTGATCAACATTAGTTGACATTAATTTTGTATAAATTAATTTTTAACGTAGAAACTACCTAGAAAGACCAATGACTCTCAGTCCGATCGGTCGATCCAAGTCTGTTTTCAAAGTACCCAATGCACAATTGACTAAGTTCTATTGTTTTATGAATGCAAAAAAAATAAAATTGAAAAACATATTTTTCATGTGACTAATTAATTTGTTGATTTGGTATTTTTAACTATGTGGCTTAAATCATATGATAAGTTGAGGTTTGATCAAAAGACTATAAAATGGGGTTCATGTCTCATGAGAAGTGCTCAGTTGTAATTATTTATGGCTATTTAAATGTTGGTTGATACGTTGATATAGTGATGTTTACATCGCTCTGTTATATGTATAGAAGACCAAAGACAAATTTCCATTTATTTTCTTTAAGTTTTTGTTAATTACATATTCACTCGATATATTTTATGTTGACAAAGACATGTATCTTTTAAGTAATTTCATTCTGACCAAAGCTGTCTTAGAACTGATCGAAAAATTAAACAAATAAATGTTTGTGTGTGTTGGGCCCGTGCATACTATGGATTTGATGTCCAAAATAATGCTTCTGGATAATCAATCCCCTAATAATTAAAATTTTTCTTAAACTTTGGATTAAAAACTAAGCAAACTTGAATGATAGAACAGCATGTAATATTCGAAAAGCATCTATTTGAGTGATCTCCCAACATTATTAACCTGGTTTTTAATAATCTTTTTAGCCACTGAAACTGTACTTTTATCAGAGGTAACTATCTTAACATTTCTTTCTTTCTTTCTTTTTTTTTTCAGAAAAAAATTATAAAACTTCATTACTTGACCCATTCTTTTCTATTGCAGAAATATTGTTATTTAATAACAGATCATTACTCAACATAATCCTCCATAATTAATTGATTATTAAACAATTCATCATTCAAATAATGGGGAAAAATATAAAAAAACTTTTGACCCAATAACATACATATCACACATAAAATATAAGATTAAAATTTTAATTTATCAAATTTTCAATATGCATGCTTATAAATAAAAAGATAGTAGAGAAGAAGTGATTATACTTCCCAGCTAAGCCTTTAATACTGTCAACAAAATTTTAGCACTTCCAGACACCAATTCTAAAGTATTGCAATTTTTGAATTAGGAAACAAAAAATGAAAAAAATTCCTTAAACCACACTCAAAACACCTTCAAATGCTGGAACAGACAATTAAAGTTAGTCTCATTCATTCTCCTGTTTCTTCGTATCCAAACAAATCCACAATATTTATTATTTTCTCTGCCGTTCCGTTCTCCCTTACAATAACCTGCGCCGAGACTCTCGGCGCAAGGAAAACTGACTTTCCACCCAAAATACCGAATATTTAAATGAGTAATTGGAAAAAAGAAAAAAAAAAAA
>JACGDI010005351.1:311261-363036 GCA_014898725.1 Jacaranda copaia
TCTAGCTACGAAATACATTACTTATCATAACTTAAAACATTAATGAGTATCACAAGCTAAATCTATTTTAATAATAACAACCAATTTTTGATGTCATGCTACTCCCTTGTTAACATGCATTATAGGCAAGATATTTTAGTTTAGAAAATATTTCATAGTTATTTTCCCTCTGATATAATTAAATATATATATATATATATATATGTGTGTGTGTGTGTGATCATCTACTTTATAGTTAAAATTTAATTTATCAAAAATATTAAAATAGAGAAATAAGATATATATTTCTGATTTTCATAAATTCTATCAAATATTTTTCACCACAATCATTATGGTGCAATTCTTAATTTTTAGTCCACTTCTTAATTGCTTTGGATGTTGGTATTTTTTTCGATTCCTACATATTTTATTGTTCTATCAAAAATTTCATTTGCCTCTATTTTTACTGTGCTCCAATTTAATATTTTCCGTTATTTGTCTAAAGTTGAATTCTGAGATTTAAGCACAGGTTTAAAAAGCCAACTACAAAGACTTTACCCACTATTACAAATAACGTTTGCATTCTGTGTGTTATTACAATTGTTAGCATAAAGTTAGTCAATCCTTTTTCTTCAAATACTATTGTTTCTTCTTTGAGAAAAGAAAATTGTTTGAGTATTGAATATTTAAATTTCAAAACAATTATTTTCTACTTATCAGTTTTCAATTCTCAAATATTAGATTTCGAAACAAGTACTTTATGTATCAGTTCTCAACTTGATCAAAGTATTTACTCCCATCACTTCAATTAAATTAATCACGAAGAATGAAAAAATGCCTAATAATAATATTATAATAGTAATCAGAAACTAAAAAATTTAAAAAAGGGAAAGGAAAAGTTAGCTGTGCCACGTGAGTGACCGACGGTGGCACGTGACGGTAGCAGATAATGTGAAAAAAACACAGCATTTAGCATTAGTTAGTTAACTAGCCTGGTAATTACTTAAGTCAGTCGTCTGTCGGTCAGTTAAAACAACGGTCAGTTAAAATAAAAAATCACTAACCATGGTCAAAGGAATTAATTAAAAGAAGTAAGCTTGTAATTAGCCGTAAGTACTGTTGTTAACCGGCGACTGGGTAGGACTTTTGGCAGTTAGTTAACGGACGTTAAGCGAAACGTTTTCTGAGCGTCGCAGTCTATAAAACGAGGAGAGGCCGTTACATTGGGCGTAGTGCTTCTTCTTCATCTTTCCCTGTCCGCCCCTGTCTCCTCATTTTCATTTTTTCTCTCACCATTAAAACATTCTTTTACTCTTTCTCCATTTTCAGATTCTTGTATACATTTTCAAATACAGAGAGAAAGAAGAGAGATTGCGAACGGCGTCGTAATGGCGATGGGGGCGGCTTCGAAGAAGTGGATGGTATCTCTGTTTTCTTTGCTGCTTTTCATGCTTTTTGTTGGAGCTGCAGCTAGAGTTCACAAAGATGAACCCCGGAAATTGAGGTTCGTTTTTGTTTTTTGCTGGTTTTTTCTTCTGTCTATGAATATTCAGAAAATTCTCTGTTCTTTCGCATTTCACGACTGAGCGTGTGATCCCTTTGAAAAATAAGCTAAAGCTACCCATTTTGTATTTTTAATTATTCGATTTTTTCACAATGTGGGTGTATGAGTTCTTTAATTATCTGGATTTTTTGGTATTTCACTTCAAGCTGATTTCTGGTTGTCTTTAATGGTAATTTCTTCTTTTTATTCGAAATCCACCTGCATTTGCTCCATTGTTTATGGCATTTTATTGCACATCTTTTTTGCATAATTTTAGAAATTTTAAGATAAATATTTTAATTTTTCTATAACTTTTTTTTTCTTCAGTGCTGCAGAAAAAGAGCGGTTGCAGAGCTCCCCAAACTCAACGACGGCAGCAAAGTGAGTAGCTAGGCAATTCGACTCAGTTTTCTTTTGCATTATTTCTCTACCGAGTCGACTCGGTGCAACCTAATCTCAGCCGTCAACTTTCCCTCTTCGGTACCCATCAAATTCCAGCCGTGGGATCTCTTTCAACCCACTGTCTCTATCCGGAAATGCATCAATCGCAGCCGTTAAGATCCCACATTATTGAATAGATCTCATCCGTTTATTCCGTTGATACGCAATTCTCTTCGGATTCCTCTGTGTCCGTCTAACCAATTCCTGCTCTTTCCCATCGTCCCTAGCTTGCCCTCATAAAATGCACTTTATTTCACCCTAACCATGAAAATGAAAATGTTCAGGGTGGTGGCATATTGGTAATTGCAGACTAAAAAGCAGTTATTAGTTGATTCCTTTTCTCTCACATATGTTCTTTCTGAAAAAAGCACTTTTTGACGAGTTTTAGCAGTAGGGGATTTGTATGTATAATGTACGTATTCATGGGCACTGTTCCACTATCTTGAGCAGTTTACACCACTCTGTAGTAGTGTGTGTTGTGTGTGCAGTTTTGGCATAAGGTTTTGTACTTGGTGGCACCACCCCACCTTTTCCTCCGTGAAATACTAATAATTGCAATTATCTAACGTGTATAAACAAAATGCCCCAACTGTCGGTGGCAGCTGACACCCCATGTGAGAATTACTACAAAATTTTCCTTTATTTTTATTGTCAGCCTCTTTTTCTTCATTTTTTACCTCAAATGGTTCACTGCGAAACGAGCTAAAGATGTTTTGGTCTGGCCCAAATGCTAAAATTCCCAGTCAAAATAAATTCTTGAAAATCATGTGAATTTTGTACAGAAAAAGAAAAGAAAAAAACAGTGGGTGCCTTATAAATGTTGAACGGTTATGGTGGTTGTTCAGGTTGGGAGGCATTGATGAGGAGGCTTTGAATGAACATGCTGTGGCTGAACCGGAAGACGTTGCAAGAATGGTTGAAATGTGGGTAGTCTTTCATATATTTTAACCTTTTCTACTTTTATTTCTGTTCCGAGAATTGTTGAAAATGGGCTTTCTGTGCATTCAGTGGCATTGTGACTTGTATGGTTTAGTTGTTGTTCTTGCCGTGGTCCTTCCAGATTCAATGCCACTAGGATTGATTTTTGGAGCAGACCTACCCCTACCCACATGCCATATATATCTATATCCATCCATTTATTTATTTAGTTTTGGCATATTTGCTTTTTTACTGTAATGAATTTCTAGATGTTCTTCCTTCCCTCGCATTCGCATTATAGATTAAGCTAAAAATCATGTTTTAGCTGGTATGTTTTTGTTCTTTCGTAGTTTGTCGTTATTTAGTTCATCCACATGCACCTGTTGTTAGATCCGTGTTTGGTGCAGTATAATTCCTTGATTTGTTACGATTGTATCCAATTATCTTTCTTGATTCAAGTAGCTTATTGTACTACTACCATTAATGGTTTTCATAACTATTCTTTTAAGTGTGGGTAGGTGAAGTTTTTTATTATTTCATTGATGCTTCTTTTCTATAGGTTATTTCATAAAGCAAAAATTGTCTTTGATTCACTTTATTTAGTATTATTTAAAACTCAGCTGTAATATTGGTATTTTTCTTTGTCACACTATCTATGCGGTCATATTCTGTAAAGTTATCATTTCATACTAGTCATGTGTGCATGTGTATGCGTTTGAGGAGAGGGCATGTGTAGCGAAGAAAAGTGGGAAGAAAATTGAACAACAATTAGTTCGTGCATGCTGGGTGTGATAGACTTACTGTCATGAGGAATACGATAGAATTTCATGTATGTGGAATGATGGATGGGGTATTCTATCTTTTTCACGAGATAGCATCACCCATGTGTGCCCAAAGAAAGACAATGCCTCCAACATTGTTGCTGTCTTCACTATCAATAAAGAGACAACCAAAAGTTCGTTCAGTTAAACAGGAAACACTGATGTTGCCCCTCTGAGCTGACATTGCATTTTTAGGATCATGTGTCGACTGGGATTTTGCTTTTATGGATAGAACTTGAACGACAAAAGGAGGATCAGCGATTAGCTCCACCCACATAGAATTGTTTAGTTACTAGAGTCATTTTCCTTTTTGTCTTCACATTTTTTTATGTTACAGCTTGTAAAATTACTTCGTAATTAGAGAAAAACCATGTTGAGACGCAAGGAAGCTGTGATTATTCAGTAAATGATTATGTTAATTTTATTGCTGACATAACTTTGAACTTATAGGGTCACTCATAACAGCACTGAAAGGCGAAAACTGGGATTTTTCTCATGTGGAACTGGTAACCCCATCGATGACTGCTGGCGTTGCGACCCCAACTGGCACAAGAACCGCAAGCGACTTGCTGACTGTGGCATTGGTTTTGGGCGCAATGCCATTGGTGGTCGTGATGGCAGATTCTATGTTGTCACTGACCCTGGTGATGATGACCCAGTTAACCCCAAGCCTGGCACTCTACGCCATGCTGTCATCCAGGACCGGCCTCTCTGGATTGTGTTCAAGCGTGACATGGTTATAACATTGAAGCAAGAACTCATCATGAACAGCTTTAAGACCATTGATGGCCGTGGAGCCAATGTGCATATTGCTAATGGAGGGTGCATTACGATCCAATTTGTTACCAATATTATCATTCATGGCCTGCACATCCACGACTGCAAACCGACAGGAAATGCCATGGTGAGGAGCTCACCAACACATTATGGTTGGAGGACTATGGCTGATGGGGATGCCGTTTCTATCTTTGGTTCGAGCCACATTTGGGTAGATCATAATTCACTCTCTAACTGTGCGGACGGTCTTGTAGATGCTGTCATGGGCTCCACTGCCATTACCATTTCCAACAATTACTTCACCCACCACAATGAGGTGAGTCTTAGCTTGATATGGTTATTCTTCACTTACTATTTTCATAAAAAATACAGAACACTGTTGATGATGCTGAGAGTTATGTATTAACTGGAACAGGTTATGCTCTTGGGTCATAGTGATTCCTATGTGAGAGACAAGCAAATGCAGGTGACTATTGCCTACAACCATTTTGGGGAGGGCCTTATTCAGAGAATGCCAAGGTAATTTCCTCTAGTCGCTGTCCCACGTTGAAGGGCCCTGTTATAGGACTCAATGGCGGTACATTACATATGATGTCTTTAAAGCATATTTAAATCAAGTACATAGTAAAAGTTATTGCTTATCTGTAGCCACTACATCAAGTTAGAAAGATATTCACGCGTGGTTTCTTGCCCACACGAGCCTTAAATTTTTCGAAAATTTTGATACAAAAAATTGTCATCAAAATTGCAGATGCAGACACGGGTATTTTCATGTGGTGAACAATGACTACACGCACTGGGAGATGTATGCCATAGGTGGAAGTGCAAACCCCACCATCAACAGCCAAGGCAATAGATATCTTGCACCCACCAATCCGTTTGCAAAAGAGGTGACAAAGAGGGTTGACACAGCTGAAGGTCAATGGAAGGGTTGGAACTGGAGATCAGAAGGTGACCTGATGCTGAATGGAGCATATTTCACTCCATCTGGTGCTGGAGCTTCAGCCAGCTATGCTAGAGCTTCAAGCTTAGGTGCCAAGTCTTCCTCCATGGTTGCTTCTATTACCTCTGGTGCCGGTGTCCTTGGTTGTCGCCGTGGCCACCAGTGCTAACAACACCCTTAATTACCTGCCTACTGCATCAAAATTAATGAAAAGGGTTCTGCTGTTCTTTTCTTCTTCATCTTCTTTTTAACTTTTCTGGTTTAGATTCCAATTACTCCTTCGAAGCACTACCCTATATCCATATTACCAACGATTGTTTGTCCCGCCGTCCCTTCACGTTGGCAAGTGTACATTTTTTACACATGTCCAGACATCCTCATCCACGCCATCCCATTGTTGCTCAACCTCGGCCTGCTTCAGTTGAAAGAAAAAACAATTTGGCTGTTCTGGAAGCAGGTGCGGAAGCGTTGTCCAAATCATTTTTTTGTTTTGGATTTTGGCAGTGCCCAGATTTCTCACCTTATTCCATTACCTAACCACAATTTGCCTATCCATATTTCTGCTGTCATATTGTGTTTGGCTTTTGTTCTTCATAGGAACTAAATCATATTGTAATTTCTTTCTTCTCTTTTTATTTTATTTTTATAGTCTTCTTGAGTCATACAAGCAATATAGTGTGAATGTCAAACTTTTGAGTTATGAAAAGAAAAGGGAAAAAAAAGGCCTTTTGTAATAGATGATGCATATTAGCAAGCTCCATTGCCTTTTTCTTTTTACCTTTTTCGGCTTTGCCTTTGTCAATGAAAGCAATCTTGCTGTTTGTTTGAATGATCCATTATGTTGATACCATCATTATGATTATTTAAACCAGACAATATCTCATCACCTCTTTTGAGTTTTATCTTTACCTTCTGACAACTGTGATCATTACTGCATGTTAGGCTAGTAATTGCGTCATTAACCTTAATCATGACTGTCTGTTGTCTGTGATCCTATTGAAATCATACTTTACCACCGGCAAATGTTATTGGAGCTTTTTAAAGTAGCACAGTGGTCTCAAAACTTTTGTCATGTAATTACATGATAATGACTAAAAGATTCAGAATTCACATAGGATGCTGTGTTTTTATTTCACTATATTCTCAAGAATTTCACCTGAAGAAGGGCATCTGCAGGTGCTTAATTGTACTGTGAGTCATTACTCTTTTTGGAGTATAAATCAAATTTTTTGGATCAAAATTTTTCTTTCAAGAAATTTTAAGGTGTTGTCTCGACCTCAAATTTATGATACCTATTTCATTTTCACAACATCCCAATTTTTGTTTTGTTTTTCCTTAAGTTCTACTCTTTCATTTTAAATAATGATGCGGGATTTTTATTCTTAATCACTGGTTTTATGGGTATTTTATAACTTACATTTGGAAACTTTTTAATGTTTTATTCCCAATTTGATTCTTAAACTAAATAAACAATATTCGAAGGCAGAAATATTAGATAAAGGGATAATTATAAGGACTTCTCCTAAGATCTGATATAATTATAGGTAGGTCTTCTTAAATGTAGGGAACTATATTCTTATCACTTGAAGTTTGATATCATTTAATAACTAAATTTAGCCATTAGTTTAATGGGCTAAATTTATTGACATCATTACAGGAAGTGTATAAAAATTTGATTTTGGCCATGAGTTGACTGACCCTAAGGGTTGACTGCTATTTTAAATATATACGCTCGCGCGTGTGTGTCTATATATATATATATATATATAAATCTAAATATTTTCTTAGAGGTGTCTTTTGGAATTTATTTTGGAGCTTTAATTTTTTTCAAATTATTAAGGGAATTTAGTTGTTTTGGGCTTTCTTTTAGGATTTTTAGATGTTAGACGTCCTCTAACAACATGGAAGGTGGATATAATTTCTCAAATTTGAGAGAATATGTCTATAATTGCACCAAATTTGAAGAAAAGTCGTCGCAATTATCCCTCAAACAAATGAGTACTTCACAAACTAATTTCACGCCACCCTAAATAGATTTCACATCAACGTCTTCATAAAACTATCCAAAAAACAAAAAATGGACGTCCCCATATCCTCTTCTTCGGGGGTTCAACCAATCAGAAAAGAGATATAGTTTTAACTCCGCAAACAACAACAATCACCTGCAGACATATATTATATGAAACCTAAGCAATGTTGTACCTAATCCTGATGAAAGGGGATTGAAGCGGGTTTGAGGCTAAATCACAAAAGCCTTCCCATGTGATGTTGGGCCCACCCCATATAGCCATGCGACCCTCTTTCTCGTTACGTTTTCGCTCAAATTCTCCCCCACGAATTTGATGCCCCACTGCCGGCAAGCCCACATGCAATACAAGTTACCAGCTGTCACCTATTTTTTTTTTTTTAAAATACAACCCCTCCAAAGCTGGATTAAGTTGCACTATCCCTCACTTTCGTTCCAATTATATTATATATATGTAGTCTTTCACATCACAATCCAACTCGATCTAATCGATTATTATCCATAAAAAAAATTAAGGCTATGTTTGTTTACATTTTGACAAAATAAAATTGTTTGGTTACATTTTGTTCTAATATATTTCATTTTGTCAAAATATATTCTAATATACATCCTTTTTCCTTTTAAGATGTCACATTAAGTTTTTTCAAAATACTTTCTTCTATCGTTCATTATCGTTAAAACTTTCCCATTTTTCAAGATATATACATGCATATCATATACATGTCATATATATTTTTTTATTATTTTTACTATAAAAAATACTCAGTTTCATTTTTATTATAAAAATTCAATAAAAAAGTATTGATTTGACTATTATAGTAAAAATTGTCTTCTCACAAAGTATAAACAAACATATCAAAACTTTTCAAAATAATTTTCTAGCTATTCCCCAAAATATAAACAAACATTTATAACATTTTCTAATACAACTTCACATTTTCCAATCCCACTCTCAAAATTCATTCTTCCCAAACTCATAATACAAAACATATAATTTATAACCAAATATTACCTAAGAGATCGAAAAATTTAAAGAAATCCCCTTGATTACTGGAATATCCATCGACCTACTCAACAGTAATGGAAATAATTAGAGATCTGAGGCAAGATCTGTTGAGTTGTGGTTTCTGTTAGGGCTTATGATTGTCTCATTGGTTAAATTATCACACATACAAGTGAAGAAATTAATATTTCAATTTTAGATTACAAAAGGAAATATGGTAATGTTTGGCTATGTTTTATGTTTGATTTTAATATGTGTTTTGGGGTGATGAATGTTGTAAATGGGATTGGAGAATGTGAAAATTGTGTTGGAGAATGTAATGAATTTTTGGTTATATTTTGGAAAATAGTTAAAAAATTTATTTTGGGGAGTTTTAGTATGTTTATTTATGTTTTGAAGGAAGACATTTTTTAGTATAACGATCAAATTAATACTTTTTTGTTAGGTTTTGAAGGGTGAAAATGGAATTGAATAATTTTTTTTATTGTAAGAATAATAAATATATATGATATGTATATATATGCATTGAAAAGTGAGGAAGTTTTGGAGATAATAAAAGATAGAAGATGGTAGTTTGAAAAAAACACTAAAAAATAATAATAATAATAATAATAAAATATGTAAGATATATATGTATGTATATATTAAAAATGAGGAAGTTTTGGAGATAATGAAAGATCAAAAAGGACATTTTAAAAGAAATTATTTTAATGTTTTAAAAAAAAATATTTAATTATATTTTTTCAAAATAAAATTAGCTTGGGAAGACATAACCAAACACTGCCTAGACTTTCATCAGCTGATGCCACTGTCTAAACGTGGGACTAGTTACGGTATTGAAACAAGGATATCATCCTCTTTCATCAACCCCTCTATCTCTCTCCTTTTTCCCTACTTTTGGCGGCTGACGCTTGACGCATTGTCCACCCCATTCTTATACAGAACCAACTGAATTTGAAAACTGATTAGTCCTTTGGTTATCAATCATATTCTTCACATTCTTAGCAGCTACTAGAAAAATGACCATGCACATTCTTATAGGAGCAATTTTTGATAGACAATAGTTCTCCTCCAAATATTAATTATAAGTTTTATCGTCATGTACTAGATCTTTAAAGGGGTTTTTTTCCTTTCTTTTTTTTTTTAAATCTCAGTCAAAGTTAATTTGAGTAGACATGAATCTCAATAATCAAGAATTAACAGTTGCATGGTTCAATTTTATATGCCCATATTACTATAGCAAAAAAAAAAAAAATTAGTATAATGGAGAATTATATATTTTGTTAGGCAAGGATTAGAGATGTAAACAAATTGAGCCCGTCGAAAAGTGTTCGAACCAAGTTTATATAGATTTTGAGTTGAATTTGAGTCAAATAATTCTTATTCTTAGGTGTGTAAGTAATTATTTTTTTAAAATATATTTTGATATTATGAAATAATTTAAGCTTTTGAACTTGAGATAAGCCTGACGAATTAAATTGAGTTAAGATAAACAAAAAATGATTAAGGCACAGTTGAGATTGGTTCATTTACACGGGTAGGAAAGATAACTGGCGTAAGTTGAAAAATACACCAACAGCACCGGTGGTCTAGTTGTAGAATAGTACCCTGCCACGCCACAGACCCGGGTTCGATTCCGGGCTGCTGCAAAACTCTTGCAGGAAGCAATGATGATACCTGTGCCCACCGCGTTGGTTGGGTCCGGCGCGAGCACTGACATCCTCGGATGAATAGGTGGCGCTGCTGAGTTTCTTGTAAAATTTTCCCTTTTTAGTATTTCTATTACTTTCTCTAACAATAACGTATTTTTTTCCTTTTTGCTACTTCTATACTCTCTAACAATAATTATGATGTGATTTTCATGATTTGGCGTTCTACAGCACATGTAAAATGAAAAAAAAAATGGAAAAAAAATGGTTATTCTCTTTGGTGGTTCACAAAAACGCAATCCTAGAAGCCATCACCAAGTCAGAGAGCAAAACCTGCAGCATATTGAATATCTTGGTCTTGTACAATTGCAACACGCGTAAGCAAAACATCTTGCATGCATTGCATGGCATTGAATTGGAGCCCATCTGCCATGCATGATAGACATTACTGGTACACATTCAAACCAATTTTTTTCTGCCACATATACGATTGGGTTGACAATTTTCATTGCGATCTGCAATTGATGGTCTCTTCTTTAGCTTACTCCAGCCAGAAAAAGTGCTATTCTCGAGATGATTACTCCTAAGGTTTAATGCAAATATTTACTACTCTAGTAATACCCCTTCAATTTTCACAACTGTCCACCACCTTAGAGAACCCTCAAAAATTTGCTCATAAATAGCTGGTTCTCAGCCCTCATCCCATCACCCTCAAGATATACACACTACATATATACTTGCTTCTCTTCATCGTTTTGAGGGTGTTCTTTTCTCTGTACGTAAGAGAGACAGAGATGAAAAAATTGTACGTAATTTTCTTGATTGCGCTTGTAGTAGCAAATGGCACAGCGAGAAACATCCCAAATGATCAAACAAAACCTGGTACTACTAATAATAATGCATTAGCCCCTGTTGAGAACACAGAGAATGTGGCTACAACGGCCGACGCACCGGGGCCTGATGGTGTTGATGATCAGAAAAATTTCATCGCTTATGGTGGCGGTATAGGTGGCTGGGCTGGCGTGGGTGGCTTTGCGGGGGTGATTCCGGTGCTTGGGGGCATTGGAGGCGGAAGTGGGCTTGGAGGGTTGGGAGGGCTCGGCGGACTCGGTGGTGGCACGGGGGGTGCAGGTGGGCTTGGTGGGTTCGGTGGACTTGGCGGCACAGGCGGTGCTGGTGGAGCCTCTGGCTGCATTAAACCTTAAATTCACAAGTCTTTATTTGTGAGAGGGTCTAGGGTATGTTTTCAGTTGACAGATAGCTAGAATTTGATTTTCGCTAAGCTATCTTTATATTAGTACTGTTGATTTTGCTTGCTATGCTTTATTTCCCAAAATTTTATCGTAACTTTCCTTTTTAAAATATAAATTTGTAGTATGTACTAGTTTGGTTAATTTCAAGGTTTAATGCTTGCATGATTAATTAATTCTACTTTACTCAAGAAAAAGAAAATAGTTCTTGTTCACTCTACCTCTTTTTATTTCCAATTAATTTAATTTATAGTGTCATGTTTTTTAATTCATTGCATCAAAGATTTGGTTTGGAACCTCGATTTATTTCATTCTATATTTGGCCTACTAGTTCATCTTATAAGTAAGTGTCAAATATATTAAATTTTTTATAAAAATAATTAATTAAAACTTAAATATACTTGACATTTAAGTTGAAACAAGAAATGTAATACATAATAAAATATATATATATATATATATATATCCACCAATTGGATTCGATTCCTGCATATATACATCCAAAGTCCAAAATTTCTTTGGAGCTAGAGAGTTTATATAAAAGATTAATTTGCTATATTTGCATCTAGGAATTTAGGAAGGAAAAAAAATTAAATATCTAACAATGGAACACAAAATTATATCTTTTGAAATAATAATTTTTTCTCTACTTTTTTCTTTTCTTTTGTGAAACCCAAGATCTAGAATTCTAGATATATATAACCAAAAAAGAAAAAAAGAAAAAAAATGCTCCTGAGGTATTAATGCAATATTTCTCAATAAACAATTGTCAGTATAATAAGGATTTGCATGATTAATTGCATCTAGCTAACTACATGAAACTCTAAAGCCACTAATATATCGACTAGGGGTGTAAATGCGTCGAGCCGAACTCGAATCTAACAAGTTTAAGTTTAGCTCAAATCTAGCAGGATTAAGTTCAGCTCGTTTATTAATTCGTGAGTTCGAATTCGAATCGAGCTTAGTTGAGCCTAAAAAGTTAAGCTCAAGCTTGGTTTGTTAGAATTGAGGAATGCTCAGCCAGCCTTATCGACCTTAACTTAATACACCTCATTATAGAGAAGAAGAAAAGCTTGATTCGTTAAACTCGAATGAGCTTGAACTCAAATTCGTATAAGTTTGAATTAACTAGATCTCATTTACACTCAAAATAAATCTATAATTATAAATTTTTTAAATAATTTTGTTCTATATTTTTCTAAAAATAAAAAACTGAATTATTGTTGTTGTTGTTGCTGTTGTTGTTGTTTTCTTCTTATCTTTATAGATTTTATTATATTGGCCTATATTATAAATATATATGTGGATGTATATATGTAATAAAAAAGCTCATTTAGGCTCACGAGCATTTCGAGCTGAATATTATTGAGTTCAGGTTGGCTCGTTTGACTGACGAACTCGAGCTCAGCTCGATTCTGACTTGAAAAGATCGAGTCAAATATAAACTTTCATCAAATCGAGTCCAAACCACTCGCAAATCGTCTTATTTGATTTACACTCTTAATACCAACTCAAAGTGGAATGCATGATATAGTCTACGACTCCAAATAATTATGGTTAATTTCTTCCTTCAATCTGCTTTTTTCACTTTTTGGGATTTTTTTGTAATCCGGTTTTTTCACTTTTGGGATTAATTGCATAATTATGGAAAAACCGGGCATATATAGAAGCGACGTCTATTCTGTTTCCACTATACTAAAATTGAGGATTTTTTATATAACAAACACTAGGAAAAATATGATATTGGTAACACAGAAAAGTCACGATATAAAAATTTGTCATCTAGGCATGTAAAGGGTAGGGTATTATCTTACCTATATCTAAAATGTGATATCATATTCATATATATATATATATATACTTAATAAAATAATGTAATGTGTATGGCTTGGGTTGTTAATGGAGCAGATTTTAATTTGAATTCAATTTGAATTCGATTTGATAATTTAGAATTTTTAATTGATAAAAAATTCGACTGATATAATTCGATTAAAAAGATTCATAATTTAAAATAAATGAAGCAAATATAGATTTGACTCGATCCGATCTATTAATAATTCAAATCGAATATATATAGTATTATATATATAGTATTATACATATATATTTAGGGTTCTATAGCAACGTCAAAATAAATTTTGGGATGAAAAAAGCAATAAACTCTTACGCAATATATCAAATTAGTTGATTTTTATATAAATGTTAAATTTAGAAGTTATCTACATCATAATTGCATCATTTGTTTTTTTTTTTATAACAAAAAATGATGCATGAAAAATAATGAGTAGGAGCTGAATGTTGTGATATAGAAGAATGCAATGCAAATTTTAATTTGATAAAAATGAGTTTCTTCTCTTATAAAACTTTAAGTTTATAATTATTTGATTAAAAAATTAAGTACATATGTATTTATAATGTCAAATAAGTATTATTATAAGCAGCAGAACTTAAAATATAATAATATGATAAATGAATACAATTAAGTTATATTATATTATTGCTTTTATATGATAAATAGATTTGAAAATTTATTCGTTAATATGCTTTACGTATGTTTTTTTAAGGATGAATGTTTTGGATTTAAATTCGACCAATTTTTTTAGAAAAATGACAAATATATTATTTTTGGAAGTGTCAAATTTGGATATTTTTTCGGATATCCGATTTTTATATGAATTCGAATATAGTTATAATAGCTAGGATCCTACAGGATCTTGGGTTGAATTCAAATTTAACACATCATTGTGGGATTCGGATCAGTTCACAATTCGGATCCAACATGATCCAATCCGAGCCCGACCATTGATTATCCTGGGTATGGGTAGGGTTTATACCTATAAATTACCTATGTGCTCATACTCATAATTACCCATTACTTTATAGTTAAATTTAATCTATGAATCTAAAAAATTTTTATACAGAAATCAAATTTATTTTAATGATAAAATTTTTATATATAAAAATTGAACAGTAACAACTAAAAAAATTTCTTCATTAAAAATTAAATTAAATTAATAAAGTTATTATACTGGAATATAATTTTTTTTAAAAAAAATTGGAATAGAAATAATAACGATTGAGCATTTTTCATTAATAAAATTAATAGTGGAATAAATATTTTTATAAAAACAATTAATAAACTTAATTTTGCTAATGAATTATAAACTTTGTTAATAAAAATTTTATTAATGAATGAAAAATTAAAAATAAATATGACCTAATTTAAATTTAATAATTAAGTTAAATTAAATATAATTTTTTTTTATTTTTTATTTTCGTATGTCAAATAATATTTTTAGTATATATTGAGAAAATTAGTGTATACATTAAAAACATGAATTCAATATACTAGACCCAATGGGTCTTAGGTTAGATTGGATAGGGTAGGGTTAGGGTCTCATTCTTTTGGGTATTTTAGGATAAGGTAGAATATAGGGTATTTTTGTTCGGATAATTTAGGGTATGGGTGTGGATAGGGCATCACCCAACCCATTTTTTTTTAAGTGGGTGTGGGTAGGGTATCATGACACAAAAAAATCACGATATTTTCACGCACCTATTGTTATAACTAATGACAATAAAAATCATTATTGTAATTTGTTACAAGATTTCTATTGCCATTTGGTTGTCACTACGGTCGTGTTATTAATTATTATTATGACATTTCAAGCACTATTCTTGTTGTTATTAAATTTGCAAAATTCATTAGTTGGCAAAATAAATTTTTTTATCTCTTAATATGTATAATTAGTGACAATTTTTACATTGTCATTTATCATATTGTCACTAATTTTTATTTTTCTTGCAGTGAAATTTCAAGGGTACAGTTAATAATTGTATTTATTGACACCACTAAGCAAACAACAAAAAGCGCAATAATATTTGTTAGGATTGCAACTGAAATTTCTAAATAATTTTTCTAAAGAACTTATGTATATGTAGTACCATTAAGGACTCGGACCTGAGTATATGTGTACCGATAGCATTAAAAACTTGTCCATCATGAATCGAGCAGAAAAACAGAGACGAACAAGGTTGCTTGCTTGCCTATTTCTGAATGTTTGGGATTTGAAAAATTAAACTAATTCTGCATGTTATTTAATGAGTCAATAAATTTAACCACATTGTAAAAGATATTAATGGCATGTCAGATAGTTTCTTTTCTCGTCTTTGGGACATTTTGCTTCTCTTTCTAATTTATTTCAATTATTTTACTTTATAATAATTTTTATTTTATTTATTCTAAAAAATATAATTAAATAGGCATATAAAAATTATTTAAATTACATATAATTTTTTACATTTTACATTAAAAAATTTTAGCACATACATAAACTATGCCAAAGTTACTAGTGTACGCATAACCGATTTAAAAATGTCAACGGCATGTGACTTCTAGAACCAGCACTTGAAAAACTAGTATTGCAAGTTCATAAACCCTCACTACAACTAATTCAATATTTAATGACATCAACTTAGTGATATTTTGTAATGTAAAGATACAAAAAATTAATATATTGATAGTTATAAAAAAAATACCACTATAATATAATATTTGGTGACATTTAATTTTAAATAATAAATAAAATAGTGACATGTTGTGGCGCCTTAGCCAAGAGTGATTCCAAAACTAAGTTACGACCAATTCAAAATTAAAATATAATTCAAAAGATAACTAAGGGAACCAAAATTTAACAAACTTACAAGGTAGCAGTTCAACACTAGACCCAAAAGATCATTCAAGATGTGCAATATGTACATATCTAAAGTCCTTAGAACAACTTAAACATTCACATAACATTCCCAAGTCTCAACGTCTCAATTAGGATTAACTTATATAAACAATCATAGCACCTAATCTATTACAAAACACGTCTTTCCTCGGGCAAGCCTCAAGCCCTCAGTCTTTATCCAATCTTATATGGGAAGAGAATAAAAGATAACTAAAAAGGGTAAGTTCTAAGAACTTAGTGAGGGGGGAAAACAATAGCCGGGGAAAAAATATCGAAAGTGTGGCAATTAACAAATAGATTCAACAACAGGCAACATTTTCGATATAAAGTAATAATGTACATAGCACATGTGATACCAAATTTAATAGACCATAGGCAACTCCATCCTTATTGCTCCCAAATAGAACATAAATGATGATAAACAGTAACACAAAGTACAAATATAACAAGGTTTTCCTTATTCCTTCGTTACCCAAGCATTTGGCTTGGTAACCAAGGACTTGGCTCAGTAGACATGTAGCATGGCTAGTTGTATGCAAGATCCCGCCACTTGCTGACAGCTAATCTCCAACTATCTATAAGTTAGGATCTCAAGGGTACACTAGCCGAGAGACTAGCCACCGTCGGCCCATGCCTCCTTCTTGTCTTTTCATACCTAGTCCCATGCCCAACCTAACTTGTGGCATCCCATCAAGTTGTAACCCCCCAAGAACAACCTCCAGGTGACTTAACATAATGCCAATAGATAATATATATTTCAAAATAACTGATTAAAATTATATATGCAAACAAATCAAAATTGTACAGTCCATAAAACATTGGCTGGCAAGGCCATATAGACAATAATATACAGAACGATTTAACCAGTCACACAAATTGAAATTGGTCGATAAGACCCAAAATATCAATATGAACAAAGGAAAGCTGGTAAAGTTATAAGGTATATAGGATAAATAGAAAATAACATTATAAGAGTTCTAGGCACCATAATGAATACAAGTCAATTCTACAAGTGAATACAGGGAATACATGCATCGAAAATCATTTACTTCCCAGAAGAAAGATTTGCTTAATTCTCACCTTAATTTCTATATAAAATGCTACCCCTGCTCTACTGTCCTACAAATCTCAACCCCTCATCACCTATTTCAAAAGAATGTATTAATGTCAAAATGCATGTATTGACCTTTAAATAATGATCAAGCCATTTATATCTTAATATCGGTTGTTTTACAATTAATACGATATATTAAGGTTCAGTTCCGAAAATACTATAGGGTAACATGCTAATTAAGCTACTATCGCTATAATAGCCATGAGGGCCATATCTATTCCAATTGATAAATCAATTTAGCTTCCTATAATATTTTATTCTTGTAACGTTACACAAAGTCAATTATAAGATGACAATGATTAAATCTAGCTATTGACAATCTAATCTTTGACATTTAAGTTCCATATATTAACATACGTAAAGTTAAGATTTTAATTACCTAATTTAACTTAATTAATCAAAGATTATATATTATAAATCTGAGCCCACTAAGTATTATATATATAACCATACATTCATTGTTCGGTTCTCATTCATCTAAAATTCCAACTTTCACTAAAATACATGAGATTATACATCAACCAAAACAACAAAAGGCTTAATGATAATATATTCCATTTCTCACCGAATTTACCAATTTACTCAATTTTCGAAATCAAACCACCTCAAGACAACACTAGGCATGTAATCATTGCGACTAGTTGAAGATTCTACCCCAAGTTCGCCACATGCCCCCCTTCACCGCTGCCAAAGAGGCTAACCATCACCACCAATCGATGTGTATTAATGCGTATAGAAAAATGCACAAATCAATTTTCAACTCCTTTGTTGAATTAAACGTCAATTAAGGCCTTAATTGCACTACTTTGCCATTTCTGCTTCCGTGAATTTTGCTTAATTTCACTACTCTCGACAATCAAAGCCAGAAATGGAAGGTACCATCTTGCTCTCTGAGCTAAACTATACAAAATCCACCTCCTAGACTCAAGCTTCCACCATTGAGCTGCCATATCCACCACTTACCATTGTTGCCTGATTTTTGCTTCAATTTCTTGGTAGTCCACGGGTCAAATTGGAGTGCATATGGTAGTGTTGTGTTCCTAGTAGCAAGAAGAAGTTTATGGTTGGTTTGGTTTTGGGCATTGGCTGTCACCGAAAGGGAATCACGGGAGAGGAGTGACATGGATTGCAAATGAAAATTTGAGAAATTAAGGAGGGGGTGTTTGCTATTTAAAGGGAAATTTTCGATAATTGTGGATTGACCCCAGAATTACCTTTAGTTTTCAATTTGATCCCTTGTTTGTTGAGTGCCCTAGATTGACCCATTCGGCCAAAAATAATTTCAATTTGACTCCCAAAATTATCAAATGTCCTACTATTAAATCTTCCCTAATTATGTTTTGACCCCCAGACTTTTTTTAATCAAATTAAGATGATGATTTTTAAACTTTTACCAATTAAATTTTTAGGGGTGTTACACATGTAATTGAAAATGCTGATATACATGTATTTTAAAAAATATTTAACTAATGCCACTAATTTTTTCTACAAAAATGCTACTAATATATAGTTATGGTGGCATTTGAAAAAAGATGTCATAAAGTATTTAGTGGCATTTTCTAATATAATGACACACAAAGGAAATATGTTATTAGTCTTAGAAGAATGCCATTGCAATAAAATATGTAGTGGGATTTGATTATTAAACGGCATATAAGATAGTGGCATTTGATTAAAAATGCCAACAAAAATGTATTTTACAAGCATTTAGTTAGTGGCATTAATTTTTCTTAAAAAATACCACTTATATTTATTTATGGTGTTATTTAGAAAAAAATACCATTAAATATTTTGTGGCACTAATTTAATGATATTTTGTAGCGTAGTTACACAAAAAGAGTAATTGTTGGCATCAAAATTTTATTGGAATAAAATATTATTTGATAGCCCAAGTAAATTGGCTATTGATTAGGTTTCAAATTAAAGCCCATAACAAATTTGAGCTTTATTAAATGGACCAAACCAAAATAAATTCTAAAATTTTATTTATTTTGGATTAGTTAAATGGGCCAAAATAAATAAGGCCCGTTAATTAATTAAACCCATCTTAAATGGTGTTCAGGCATAAGGGGAGACTTTTAAGCTTCAAGTCATCAAATCCTAATTTGTGCTTATAAAAAGGCGTGCTGAGAGGCATGCCAGACATCAAGAAATTCATCAAGAAACTCAAGCATCAAGCTCTCAAGTTTGAGTTTTTGCCATGAAGAAGTGCTGCAACCACGAGTGTTCTACATTTTCTTCAAAAGCATTAAATTCTGAAGATCTTGATATTAAAACAAATACTTGATTTCAAGAAAGTTCGTGATTTCATCCGCAAATCTAGGAGAAAATTACACATCTGATTCAAGGACAAGTATCAAGCCCTTGAATCAAATCCAAAGGAGAAGAATAAGATGAATTAATCTTCCATTACAGAGATATTTTCAAATATTGTAACCACTTTTTATTTAAATTAAATATTAAATTTGTCCATATTTTTCTTATCTTGTAATTCCTTTTGAAAACTCAAAATTTGTGTGAATAAATTTTTAGCATGCTTGGTGAGACAATCTTTGCCTCTCATCTCTTTCTCCTACGTCAAAGTTCCAGTTTTCATTTTCAAACTCTCCATGGCACCTAAGAAGAATCAAGTCATTGTTATGAACCAAATAGATGTTATGGATATTATTGTTGCGACTGGTCAATCCTCAATTAGGGGCAAGATTATTGATACCACTCCATCAAATGGGGGCAAGATTGTTGATACTACTTCATTAGATGGCTCAAACTCAACAAGTCTTATGGAGACCAAGTCTAAATAATCTCTTTTTTGTTGCGCTGCTTGTGATGCTAACTGAAACAACTATAGTTGACGAACAACTTACTTAAATGATTTAAGCCATGGCTTATCTTCAAAAAGCTGTGGAAGACAAAGACCTCCAGATTGCTCAATTGATGAACAAGTTGGAGCACTCAAATGTTGGAGCGTTTAGTCAGAACCATTCATCGTCCTCAAATCATGTTGAAAATGAGAAGCAAATGAATGAGGCACTACCCAAGCAAGACTCAGTGCAAAAATCTATTCACTCTACTGCATCTATCGTTGCGTTATCTGTGCAACAATTGTAAGAGATGATAACTAACATAATCAGAGCTTAGTATGGTGGACTTTCGCAAAACTTGTTCGTGTACTTAAAACCATACACTAAGCAGATTGATGCATTAAGGATGCCGATAGGTTACCCATCACCAAAGCTTAAATAATTTGATGAAAAGGGTAATTCAAAGCAACATATTGCCCACTTTATGGAAACATGTAATAATACAAGAACGAGATATCACTCAAGGGAAATGCATTTGATTGGCATGTTGATCTAGAGCCTAAGTTTGTTGACAGTTGGGCAGAAATGGGGAAAGAATTTTTGAACTGCTTCTACAACACCTGTCGTATTGTGAGCATGATTGAACTTACCAATGCAAAGTAGTGGAATAACAATTCGGTCATTGACTACATTAACCATTAGTGTGCACTAAGTTGGAATTGCGAGGATAGATTATCAGAAACTTCAGCAATAGAGATGTGCATCTAGGGATGTATTGGGGGCTTCTTTATATCTTTCAAGGAATCAAACCATGAAGCTTTGAGAAATTAGCAACTTGTGCTCATGACATAGAGTTAAGCATTGCAAATCATAAACTTGCTTTTTCAGTGGATGATAAAAAGAAAGATAGAAATGACTTAAAAAAGAATAAGAAGTCCACCAAAAATAATGTGAAGGAGTCCATGGTAGTTAAAGTAGCTCCTAAAAAGATTTTCACTAGCAGAAATAAAGGAGAAAAGCCTAATCAACTTGTGCCAACTGAAAAGCATCAACCTATGTTGAAAGAACTATAGGAAAAGAAATACCTATTCCCTGGCTTAGATGTCCCACAAATCTTTGATGAGTTATTTACAAAAAAAATGATCAAGCTGCATAAGTCTGGATGAAGTTGGGAAAGTGAATGACCCAAAATACTATAAGTATCATCAAGTTGTTAGCTATCCTATAGAAAAATATTTTATGATTAAAGAGAAAATTATGACGCTAGCTAAAGATGGAGAAATCATCCTTGATACTGAAGATGCTGCAGATGCAAATGTTGCTTGGATTACAGCTATTACAAATGCCACTTGCAACCAGAAGAACATTCTTTCCCCACTCATAGAGGTATCGAAGATGCTTCAATTTGAAAGTATAGATCTATTCCTAGTTGAAGCTTTATTTGCTGATAAAAAGAAAAAATTGGATGCAAGCTTTATTTTTGAAATTGAAGATGAAGGTAAGTGTGTTCTTGTGACACGCAAACAGAGGCAAAGATAATGTATTTATCAACTTCATCCATCATTTTTAAAGAGACAACATCTCACTAAGTGCCATTGACTAACGTTAGCAAGAGATATGAAATCTTCTCATGTTAAGCCAAGGACATTGAGAAGAAATCATTGGGATCTTATTACTCTAAGAGACTTTTTTCCTATGAGATTTTTAGAGTAGAAGGTCAAGACGGCATTTACTGCATCTAGAGAAATTGAGAGCCAAAATTTTGCTTCTTGTTATGCGGTTAGTGCTGTTACAAATAAAAATTTGTTGTTGGGATCAAAGCCCCATAATCGGTCGCTCTTTATTTTTGGATTTATGTAAGATCATAAAATCAACCGCATGTTTATTAATGAGGGACCATTGTTTAACATCATGCCAAAATTTACTATGAAACAATTGGGGATCACAGTTGAGGACTTATCTCAAAGTTGCTTGACCATTCAAGGTTTCAACCATGAAGGCCAATGAGCCATTAGAATGACCCACCTAAATCTTACTATTGGAGAATTAAAAGTAGATAATTTGTTTCAAGTCATTGATGTAAGGACTTCTTACAACTTACTACTAGGAAAACCATGGCTTCATGAAAATAAAGTGATTCTATCTACCCTTCACCAATGCTTTAAATATTTGAGGAATGGGCAGATAATGAAGGTCGATGTGGATATGAATTCATTCATCGAGGCAGAAGCATGCTGAATTTATGACTCTAGAGTTTAGTGATCAAATGTCCAAGAGGTAGACTATTGTTGGAACTTTGGCATGTAAAGTCATTAAATATGGAAGGACACCCGATTTGCCAGTATTTTGGTACACCCTTCGATCATGATGAAAGCAATGATAGAAGCAATCTGAAATGTATATGTCATCACTACACAATAAAAGAGAACAAATTAAAGGGATAGGATCCGATGATGAAGTTATAAGAAAGAGCTTAATCATGCCCATTATTAGTCTAAACTTAAAGGCCTCAACTGAATTTTCCTCTAGTGGAACTCAACATCAAAAGTTTCATGGGATATTTGATCCAAAAGCCTACAATCTCTTGGCTAAGTTTGGATATGACTTCTCTAATCCATCTAAGCTAGGGGAGTTGAAATCAGAGTTAACTGGATAAAAGATCCATAGCTTTATAAAGCATAACAAAAATTATGAAGCAAAAGGTTTCATGTTGATCAACAAGGACTAGTTTAGGAGATGTACCAAATGAGCCAATCAAAATACATGTGACAAAAAAGATAAGTACATCAAAAATCAAAAGTCAAGTGATCGTCGTGTCTTTGTATTCAATCGACTAGGCACTTACACCAACCATTCTTCAATCTTTGATAGACTTAGTCAAAATCCATCGATTTGTGAAAAGCTTATGACAAGTTATCCATAAAGTTTGGTCCTCAATTGACTTAGAAGTAATGCTATAGAAAAATCAAGGAAAAGGATTAACTATGATGAGGTTGACATGATGGAGTTCAGAATTGAAGGTCAGACTATTTGCTTATCTCAATTGAGTAAAGCTAAATCCTCAATCCTATTCATCCATATAGATAAACCAGTAAATATGATGTGACGTACCACGAGACATTCATCTGATAAAGATGGTGGATGTGAGGATAAAGTGGAGGACACTATAAGCTTTAACTACACAAGTGTTATAGAATAGCCAAGCCCTTAATACCTTGGAGAGTTCGATAGATTGATTATGGGTGACTTTATGCAAGATACAAATTATTATGGGTGGAGAACGACATTTGTCCCCACTGTGAAAGCAAATAGAAAATAGAGGGTCACATTTCAAAGTATAGAGGTTGTAGACACTATACAGTCTGATAATGAAGAAGATAATAAGCTACACTCATGTTATCATGTTGTGGTTAATGAAGATTTTGACTCAAACGTCTCTAAAGATGATATTCAAGAAACCCCTCCACAACTTGAAGATAGTGGACAGGCAACTATAGATGAGCTTAAAAAATTGAATCTTGGCACAACGGAGAAGCCACGCCCTATCATAAGTTTTCTTTAAGTAATGAAGAGAAAGAGTAGTATTTAAGAACTTTGAACGAGTACAGAATGTCTTTGCTTGGACATATAAAGAGATGCTGGGATTGGATCCTTAAGTTGTAATTCATCACCTCGATAGAAGGTATACGGTGCACCTAATGAATCAGTCACTGCAAATTCTCCACTTAGAGTTTGTCCTTTAAATTGAAGTTGAAGTAAACAAGCTCATTGATGCTAGTTTCATTAGAGAAGTTAAGTATCCAATATAGATATCTAGCATTGTGCCTGTCAAGAAGAAAAATGACCAAATATGCATTTTTGTTGACTTTTAAGACTTAAATAAAGTATGCTCGAAAGATGATTTTTCATTACCTATCATTGAACTCATGGTCGATGCAACCACTGGTTATAAGGCCTTGTCCTTCATGGATAGATCCTCAAGATACAATCAAATTAGAATATCACCGTAAGATGAGGAGTGTACAACTTTTTGTACTCCAAAAGAGATTAACTATTATAAAGTGATGCCTTTCAAGTTGAAGAATGCAGGTGCTACTTACCAGTGTGCTATATAGAGCATTTTCGATAATATGTTGCACAAAACAGTTGAATGCTAAGTCAATGATTTGGTTGTTAAAAGTGAGAATATAAGTGATCACTTGGTAGATCTTTAGGTAGTATTTGATCAGTTGCAAAAATATAAATTGAAGATGAATCCCTAAAATGTGCATTTGGTGTTACATCAGGCAAGTTTCTTAGCTTTGTAGTTTTTCATAGAGGTATTAAGGTTGATCCCACAAAAATAGATGCTATTTAGAAGATGCCTGCACCAAGGAACTTAAAGAAATTATGGATCTTGCAAGGTAGTCTTGCATTCATAAGAAGATTTATATCAAACCTCACTGAAAAGTGCCAACTATTCAATCATCTTTTGAAGAAAGATGCCTCTTTCAAATGGGATAAGGGATGCCAGAATGCTTTTGAAAGTATAAAGAAACATCTCTTAAATCTACTAGTGTTGGAAGCACCTGTACCAGGAAAACTACTTATATTATATATTTGTAGCATAAGATAGGTCGATTGGCACTCTTATAGCTTAAGAAAATGAATAGGGTAAAGCAAAGGCACTTTACTACCTAAATAGATCCTTGATTGGAAATGAATTGAAATATTCCCCTATTGAAAAGATCTACTTAGCATTATTCTATGCCATTAAGAAGTTGAACCACTATTTCAAGGCATACTCTATACGACTCATCTTTCGTGCTAATCCAGTCAAGTTTGTTATATCAAGACTCGTGCTCTCTAGGAGATTGGCGAAGTGGTCTATCACATTCAACTAATACAAGATCACCTATGTGCCACACAAGGCTATTGAAGGGCAAGCTCTAGCAAATTTCCTAGTTGATCATCCTATCTTTGCAGAATAGGAGTTATCTGATGACATCCTAGATGAAGATGTTCTCTAAGTTGAAGTTCTCTCGAAATGGATGATGTTTTTTGATGGAGCAACTAGATTTGATAAATCAGTGATAGAGATTGTCTTTATGTCACTAGAAAAGCAAGTGCTAACATATTCCACTACTATGCAAGTTGTGCTCTAATAATATTGTGGAGTACCAAACTTTGATTATTGGACTTCAGATGGCTTTGAAAATGGAGATCATGGAAATTGAGACCTATGGTGACTCAAAGTTAATCATCAATTAGCTTTCGAAAGAACATGAGGTTAAGAAAAAGGATCCGTACCCTTTTTTAGTAGGCCTTAGACTTATTGAAGAATTTTAAGAGTGTCAGTTTAAACCACATACCAAGAAAGGAGAATAGGATAGCTAATGTATTGGCTAACCTAGCAACTACTCTTTCTCTGTCTAAGGGAGAAATGATAAATGTCCCTATATGCAATCGATGGATTGTGCCATCTTCTACTAAACCTAATCATAAAAATTTAAATGCCATATCAATATCGATTAGTGATGATCGAGATTGGAGAAGTCTATTGATTGATTACTTAAAGCATGAAAAGTTGCCGAATGATCCTCACCATAAGATAAAAGTACAAAGGAGATTATCTCGTTTTATTATATAAAAAGATACTTTGTATCATTGATCTTTCGAATGTAATTACCAATGTTGCTTAAATGGTGAAGAAGCAATAGAAGCCATTATCAAAGCATATTTTAGGGTTTGCAATGGTCACTAATCCGATTCTAAGCTTCATTTTAGATCAGAAGGATGGGTTACTATTGGCCAACAATGGTCAAAGATTGTTTGCAATATGCAAAGAGATGTGAAGCTTGCCAACTACATGGAAATTTCAAAAACCCATCTCTAGAGCCCTTACATCCTACTGTTGCTTCCTGGCCGTTTGACGCTTGGGGTCTTGATGTTGTAAGGCCTATTGCTCCGAAGTCATGTGCTGGTCATTTTCATATATTGCAGCTACTAATTACTTCTCCAAATGGGCAGAGACGATTCCTTTTAAAGAGGTAAAGAATGAGATAATGGTTGAGTTCATTCTTACAAACTTATTTTTCAATATGAGGTGCCTCACTATATCATCACTAATAATGGCAAGCTGTTCTATAACAAGTTAATGGATAAGTTGTGTGCACAGTTTGGTTTCAAGTAGCATAACTCCTCAACATACAATGCAGCAAAAAATAGTTTGGCTGAAGCATTCAATAAAACCCTATGCAATGTCCTAAAAAAGATAGTGTCAAATTCAAAAAGGAATTGACATGAGAAAGTTGGAGAATTATCGTGGGCATATAAAATGACACATCGAACTACTACTCAAGCTACTCCATATTCTTTAGTGTACGGAGTTAAAGTTGTTCTCCCCGTAGAAAGTCAAATACCTTTACTTCGTATTGCAATTCAAGAAGGACTCACCACCGAAAATAATGCTCATCTCAGACTTGAAGAATTTGAAGCATTGGATGAAAAAAAGGCTTAAAGCTCAACAACAACTTGAGTGCTACCAAGCTCACATGACGAGAGCATTCAACAAAAAGTCTGCCCTTGATCATTTCAAGTTGGGGATCTAGTCTAAGCAGTGAGGAGGCCAATTATCATCACCAAGTAGATGGCAAACAAGTTTGTATCAAAATGGGATGTCCCTATTATGGTGAAAGAAGCTTACACAAATGGCGCATATAAATTGGTGGATACAGATGAATTGTGCATCAACCTTACAAATGGCAAGTTTTTGAAGTGCTATTATCTATGAAGAAGTATTTTCCTTGACGCACGAGCCTAAACTACGTGTTGCTCCTTGAAGGACGAGCTTAAATTATATATGCTCCTTGACGAATGAGACTATATTACATGTTACTTCTAACCCGGACGAGTATAAACTGTGTATGATACCCACCAATGATAGTATGTGTGGATAAACTACTAACCTACTCTATTGAAAGTATTTCATGTGGCTAAAATGTAGAAATACTTCACTTTGTCTAGGGTGGCTAACCTATGGATACTCCTAGCCTGCATGAGTATAAACTGTGTACAGCCCTTTCTCCCTCAAAATAAAAATTCTTTGAATTACGTGATGACTTGATCCCCTTGATGGGATATGTAGGCAGCTTGGAATTTATTTCTAAGTTCAGTTTCATCTTTAAACAAGTTTAGTTTGTCTAAAAGATAGCTAATTTGTTTGTAAGTTTGAACTAGTTCATAATTATTCAATCATTGAAAGTATGTGATTGATCTTAGCTTAGTTGGTGTTGATGAGAAAAGTGTAGAAAATATAGTACAAAAAAAAAAGTGAAGCAAAAGATTGATGAAAAGAAAAGAGCTTTTATTGCATATGATTATTCTTTTACATCAATTGAAAAAAAAATGCTAAGAAGTTGAATGCTCATGTTAACAAATCAAAGACAGGTAAATCACGGCGGGATTCTTTAAGTAATGCCTCTATTCTCTTCAAAGCTTCAACTTCTTTGTCAGTAAAAATTGGAGTGCTCTTAAACTTTGAAACTTCTTCCCTTTTGATTGTTACTTCTTTTTGAATGGTGGAGAGGTTTTCTTCTGCTGTATGGAGTGATAAGCTTGTAAATTCTTCCATGTTGTTCAATTCAGCAAGTCGCTCTATCAATTCTTCTTACTGCTTGGTGATTTGAAGAAGTTTTGCTTTTAAAGTGTTTATCTCCTCAGCTCGATCAGTCCATATTACCTAAACCTTAAAATGATCGTGTTGTGCAAGAAGAAGTGCTTTGTTATAAGCCTCTTGTATTTCTCTCTGGATGGAGTCCAACTTGACTTTTGTGTAGTTGGAAGCGCCCTCAAAGAAAGACTTTAGATTACTCTCCAATGACGATGTATCTCTCATATATGTCCTTATCTCTACAATCAATTTGTCAATTGCTGGCTTCACCTCTAAAAGCTACTCAAATGGAGTCTTCATGATCTATTGGGATATTCGTTCCCAATAAAATTTGATTAGTATTTGCTTAGCTTTAGTTTTTATAACTCAAGGACAAAATTCAAAAATCTCAACACATGGGAGTGGCCAGAATGAAGCCTCAAATGTCTTCCTAGGTTTCTTAGGCATATCCTCCTCAATAGGAGACTTTTCTACAATAGAAATAGGTAATATCATATAGATACTTGCAGAAGGTTTCAATTTTACAAAAAGAGATAAATGGTGCATTGTTACTAGAGGGATGGGAAGTAATGTCTCCTCCACATAAACCAAAACGATTGACTTCAGTTTTTGAGCCCATGCTACCCTTAGAAGCGATAGAAATTTCTTTTTTAAGGTCTGCAAGCTGAAAAAAAAATGATATATAAGATGGATGAAGGAGAATGATGATAATAATAATAATAATAATAATAATAATAATAATAATAATAATAATAATAATAATGAGCATAAGTATGTATTCTGCAAATTCCTCTAAAGGTAATGAAAAACTTGGAGCATCTACAAAAAATGTTGAATTCACACTAATATTGTCTAAGTCAAGAACCTTTGATCTCCTTTGAAATGGTATTGGTTGTTGGATTCATCATTAGAAAATGACAAGGCAGAAATCACTTCATTTCCTTCAGTTGGATGGGCTGTAGGAACAAACTTGGGAGTCGAGTCCATAGGGAGAGTTCGTTGCTTTTTGGAAGGCACCTTTGCTGGTTCTAGGTTAATAGCTGAATCTTGAGGAGATGGGATAACTTCGCCATCTTTGGAACCTTATCTTGAGGTCCTTTGAGATCTCTTGGGATTTAAATCTACCAATTGATTAAGTTTGAAAATGATTTTTGTGTTTTGTCCTCCTAAATAAACCTTCCAATGTTCAGTCCAACAATCTACATATTCCTTTGTAACCAAAGGCGATAAGGAGGTACTGCTTGGTACAATTAGCTTGGAAGATGTGCCTAACAAAGTACAAGATTGCTAGAGTCGAATAAGTTCAACCAATTCACATGTAAGAATTTCCCTTTTTAGGTGGCCAAGAATATCTTAACAAAAACCATGTTGTTAGCTGAACTGATGAGGGCTATAAGCTTCAATAATATGTACTGCCCTACTTTGGAATGTCAAGTAGCTAGACCGCAGAGCCACAAAAAGATCTTTGTAGGCATTGGAAACTTAATTGAAAAAAAATTTACAACTTAGGGGCTAATTATTATTATTTTATTTAAAATTTTGGGGCCAATTATTAATTTTTGAAAATTTAATTGAAAACAAATTTAAAACTTAGGGGCTTACATGAAATTCCTCTAGTCAACTAGGGTCAAGATGATATTTTAATTAACTAAAAGACTTAATTGAACAATTTACTAAATTAAGGAGTAAATTGCAAAATTAAAAAAAAATAATTTTAATAAAATTTTCTAGATTTCTTATTTCTTCTACATTTCCACTATTCACTTTCGTTTTCATTCTTTTCCACTTTCATCTTCTCCACCACATCACCCTTTCACACTTCATGGCAGCCATCACCAACCACCATCTCCACCATCTAACTCCACGAAATACCTCTCCTGACCAACCTTAGCACCTCACACACACAAACCTAACACAGAGGTTCTCCAATTTTGAAGAATTGAAAATTGCCCTCACAATCATTGGCTGGCTAGCGTCAAATGGACAATTTGGGCAGCCTTTTTGGAAGCTTGAGGCACAGAGAATAGAACAGTGGCCTTGCATGGCTAATTGGAGCAACAACAACAGTTGAAAATGGAGGTTCAATTACGGTAGCAGGAAGGTGGTTTCATGGCTGTGATTTTCGATTGAAGGATTTCTCAGCCTCCAAACTAAAAACTAAAGGCATCGTTGGATTCATAAGGAAGAAAAAAAGTGAACGGTGGTGGTCTTGATGTTTTTCAACAACAAAGATCGGTGGTCGGCGATGGTAGGAAGGTAGTTTCCTTTCCTCGACGCAACAATCACATGGTGTGCTTGGTTCATGAATCCGAGGTTTCTTAGATCAAATCATGGGTAAAATTTTGATTAATTGATTCCTGATTTATTCTGAGTAAATCATTAGGCTAGCCTATAATGTAAATACTAGTTAATTAAACCAAAATTTTGATTTGGGACCAAGAACTAAGATATGCATGGATAAGATAAGGATTAATGAACTTGGGGTTATATTCTTATTTGATTAAGTTTGATCGAATGGGAATAATTGATCAAGAAAACCTTAGATTTATGATTTGGGGTAATTAGCATTGATATTGATTTGGGACTCATTGGTATTAAGTTGAAACTTGATACTAACCTATGGGAAGACATGGGCGGTTACTAACCCATGGAATGCCATGGGCGGATATCACCCAGAGGGACACCACAAGGTGGGGAGGGAATTAGGCCCAAGGGTTAGGTTTGAAAAACAACCGTGCGGAATAGACCGGCGGATGCAAGTCTTTCTGGGTAGTACCCACCTACAATCCTAGCTTACAAATAGGTAGAAACAACAAACTGTGGTTGTAGAGATGTGGCATGTAGTTGACCGTGCCATAAAACAAGTTATTACCAGCCAGGCTGAGTGCTTGAGCAAAACGAAATGATCAACAATTGACTAAAATTGATTTCATGTTAACTATGTTCGCATTGTTGATTTCACTAAACTCCTTGTTTATTGAAAATCGAACTTCATAAACCTTTCTTTTAGATATTATACTTTTCCTTTCCCTCACTGAGTTCATAAAACTCACCCTCCTTGTTATTCCTTATTTTCTCAGACAGGGTTGAATGAAAAATGTAGATTCCTAGCTCGAGCTGGAGGAAACATGTTTTGTATTAAATCAAGTGGTACATAGGTTTATAGGTGTCCTTGGAATGTTATGTTTTAAATTTAGAGATATTTTGATATGTTAGGTCTAAACTGATGAGGTATTGAAACATGCTAAGTTTGGATTAAATATTGGCAGTATGTATATATTTTGATTAATGATGTGGGATTCCTAATGTTATGTACATAGTACTTTTGTTGTGGTTACTTAAGTGAAGGCTGCTATTATCTTTGATAATTTTTGGAAAATTTTTCGATAGGCCTATTGACTGTAATGACTTTTATTGATCTTTTGAGGATGATATGAATTGTTTTACTTTAAGTGGATTTGTAGTTTAGGATTGAACTAAGTGACGCCTCAACTTGGGTGCTGTCTTGAAATGAGGTGTCGCACTTTTTGTATAACATGATGAAAAATGACGCATAAAGTAAATACATTGAAATTATTTAATAAGCATCAATTGAGTATTTTAATTAAACAAAAATACTAAGGCTAATTTTTCACTGTAAAAGGTTATTTACTTTGACTATACATTTTTTATCCAAGAACAATCTACAATTTATTTAAACAATTTAGTTCACAGTTTAAGTTATGATGAAAAAACAAACTAATTTTTCATGCTTAATAGTCTTTTTAAATTTTAGAAATATAATCACTTTATTTTCAATTGAAATATGCATTCTTGAATTGTATTATATTTTAATTAAAAAACTATATCCTCTACGACTACAAAATTTAAATAGACTTATAATTTATTTTATATTTAATATATTTCACAAATAAAAAAAATGACTAAGCAACCGTGATTATCTTTTTACATATTATAACTCGCTTAAACAACTTTATGACTTACCTAGCTACCTATTTCTTATAAGAAGGATAATACAACTATTTTTTGTGGAATATCAAATTTTTATTTTCTTGGTGAGAGGCTTTTGGTTATCTATCAGATGGAAAAAAATATTTATATATATATATATATATGTAAAATAAGTTTCCTTTTTGAAACATTAAAAGAAATTTTTTTATTTAATTAATTGAAGTAAAATGAATATTATTAAAAAAACCTATTTAATAATTAAGTTTAGTTTAAATGTATTAGGCATATACTGAGAAATCTGTTATATGAATAGACACCTCAACAGCGAGAACCGTTTACAAATTATTCAAATCCTTATTGACAAACAAATACTTCATGATTCATTCAAAAATTTTGTTGCCTATTCAAGTTCTTTGTTATTAATCCATCATGACATTGAAATCTCAAGTATTTTTTCACTAAAAATATATTTTCAAGCCCATGATAAAAATTATCATAAAGGAGTTAAGAACAAGGGAAATATACTAATTAAAAATTTACATAAAAATAGAGTTTTATTAATAAGTTTATTTAATAAAATTTATTTTAGCATATTTATTTTATTTGTAGAATTTTTCATAACCTTCATGATTTAAATATGCCAAAAAAAAGTCTGTAATTTTCTTAAATAAGAAAATGAAATTGATGGTAAATATTGAATAAATGGAGAAAAAAATGATGGATAAATGAAAGCTAGATAAAACAACATATATTTTAAAGAAAGTAATATATTAAAAATAATCACAGATATTTATTTTTTTTATTCATTTTAGTATTCATTAGTGAAAAATCATAACTTTTTTAATTATTACAATTAATATTTTGACAAATCAAAGTTAGTCACACCGTAAATCGAGATTTTAGTCTTTTTTTTTTCCTTCAAATTAGATAGTCTAAATTTGTGAAAAAATAAATAATTAGGCATATTCACTCATATTTTTTTTCTATATATGTAAAATATTTTTTTTGTATAGGTGTTTACTTTTTAAACTAATTTAACACAATATTCACCTAATTTTCTTTGAGTTAATTTTCTATTATGCAGTAAGTCTTTATATCCTCAATATTGTTCATCGTTTCATGCATTATATTTGTATTGTTTTATTTGAGTTGCCTTAAATTTATTGAGTTGATTTTTATTACGAAAAAATATAAGTGTTTTTGTATTTTTATAGTGTGCATGTGATGATGTCGTGATGAATACAACTTTTATTCTCTTTCATATTTATACATTATAATTTTTTTTAGAGAAAATTCTTTTAATTTTATACGATATATCTTATTGAAAAATACACTATAAATTAATTTCACTTTTATATAAAAATTAAAATAATATATAAATTATATTTTTAATTATAATTAATTTAATTTTTGTATAGTACAAAATCATGCACGCTAGTAAATATATAAGGAGCTAGGAACAATCACGTTCGTTGTTTGCTAAATAGATGGGAAAATTCAAACACCTTCATCCAATGAAAATAATTTTTTTATCGGCCTGTATTTTTTATTTTATTTTATAAATATATGTCAAGCGTATTAAAATTTTTTTATAAAAATAATTGATTAAAAATTAAATATAGTTAATAAAAATTTATCAAGTTAAAATATGAGATGAAATACAAAATAGAATAAAATGGATTTTTATTACTGCCAAATTATTTTGCAAAACACATTAATTATACATGTATCGCTCCACTTCAATACCACTTATATATCAGATGTGTGGTATTGTTATACAACTCGTAGAATCCACCGATCCTTACCCTCCAATTGCATCTCAGTTTCTCAGCACAGTTAACGCGATCCCTTTGGTATTCAAAAGCAGAGAAACTCCCACGCTTTTCTCCCGCGGTGACATTACAATTGGCGTAAGGTTGAGCAGCTGGCGCATGGGTCTCAACAGTAAGATTGAAGCCATAGTAGAAGCTCCACTGTAGGGTCTGCAAGCCCAAGTCTTTATCTCTTAATCGGCAATCAACGGTGATCGGCCGCGGCATCTCATTAAAAATCTGCACCTTATACGTCACAGGATCTGCTGAAATCACACTCATGACTAACATTAACGGAAGTAACAAGGGAAGATGAACTCTGGGGGGCCGACTCATTTTCAGTCTTTGTTTTGTTATGTTTTCTTTTCTTTTTGGTCAAATAAATAAATATTGATACTAATTAGCTGCACTTGTGAATACATACATATATATATATATATAGCTTAAGAAGTGAATGAATGTTTCTGTAAAAAAATTAGAGGAAGAACAATTAATTAAGCTATATATATTTTACGTGAATGTTATTTTATGGAGCATTGGATTCCTTTTTCCCATAAAATATCAGTGACGTAAAGAAAGATGAGGCCGTTATTAAGAGAGTGCTTATGGGAGTACCTATGAATTGGATATTGGTTAGTTTTTCAAAATTTCTGCATTTTTTTCTCCCACAACGCAAGTAATTTCTTTCTGCACGAAAAATAACAAGGCAAGGGTAAAATGGTAATACTAACTAGGAGGCTATACATGCCGATATTCGATTCAAATCAAATCAAATCCATAAAGCAATAAATAGATTTTCATTACTTAACTAGATATATAAAATTACATCAATCTCTAGTGAATTTTTTCTATAAACATAAATGTAGATATAATTTGATATGATAATTCATTAAACTTTCATGATCGAACAATACTACATCTAAATTAATATTATTATTTGCCTAGAAAAATATTCTTATATGATTCTTCATAAACAAAAATATTTGAATAATACACAATATAAATATCCAAATTACAAATAAATGTACTCAAAAAATATAACAATCGATGTAATTGGCTATTTAAGTAGTAATTCATCAATTTTTTGAAATTTTTAACTATACCAACCATATATTTATATTCTTTATGAAAATTCATTTCAGATAATTGAGAATGATTTTTCTATCATAGTGTTGGTAAAAGATTAAAAAGGTATTGGCTTAGAATTTTTATAATATAAAAATAAAATTAGGAATTTACAAATGTTACATGGAGCAATTTTTTATACTTAAGATGAACTTTAAATTCAAATTAAATTGTTATATACTCTATGTATGGTTTTCTTAAAAATATTTTGCATATCTAAACAAGAATGTTAAAAATAATTAGTTTTAGAAGCATTGATAAGTTTAGGATTTACATTTCAACTAATGCAAAATTACCATTTCTCAAATTTCAAACACTTTTTTACTGAGAAAGTAATGGTTTGATATTCTATATTGATACGAAAAAACTAAGACCCTAAAAGTGAAAAAGTTTTAAAAAAAAATCAACAAAAAGGCCTACCTAAATAAATAAAAAAAAAAGTAATTAAAGAACTACCGACCCCAATAAATTAAGTGCATAAAGATGGGTACTCAAGTCCAAGTGGGTCGAAGCCCACTAAGGACTTAATTATTTTACATACCAACTTTTAAAACTAAAAAAGAAATATCTGAGCATTTTACAAAAGATCTCACGCTCTAATTGTACGACAAGCACATTCCAAGAGCAGAAGCCCATTCAGTTTGCTGAATTTTGGAAAGAATCTTGATTCCATTTTCGGTGCAGCATCATTGTACTATTAAATAAAGCATTAAAAACACTAGAATATCCCTACTAAATAATTTTATCAAAGCAATTTTTTAGTTAATGATTTTTTTTAAAAGTATCAGTTGTAGCGATGTAACTATATAAAGGTATAAATATCTCTAACTTACCTTCGTTGTGGCAATATAATACAACAAAAAATGCATCAAATGCACATTAAAATATCACCAGAAATGCATTGATAATATGCCAAAGTGGCATTGAAGATATTTTTAAATAGCATGTTAATATGTCACCAAAATTGCGTATAGTGCTATGTTAAAGCACCACAAAAATTCTTTTTAAATGACAAGGTAACGTGCCACAAAAAATACAATAAAATGACACGTTAAAACCACAAAGATACTTTTGAACAACATGCTAATATACCACAAAATATGTAGATAATAATGTTAAAATGCCACAAAGATTCCTTTAGTTGATGTATAATATGCCATAAAAATAATTAACTAAAATACTAAATTAAATACCACAAAAGATTTTTTTAAATGACATGTTAATCTACATTCAGCATCTCATATATGAGATACCAACATGCTCTAATTGCTTCGTATGAGACTCAAACATGCAACCTAGGAGTTTACTAGCAAGTTACTCATCAAAAGTTCAATATATATAGTTAAAAATATTAATTTATTTTATACTTCAAAAATATATTTTCTCAATTATTTAAATGTATAATAATACATTTGAAAAATATGAGAGATTAAATTTAGAGATAAAAAATATTCATAAATAAAACATAATGTATATGTTAGGAGAGAAAAAGAAGAGCAAAAATTGACAAAAGCTTAAAATTTTGATACTTCTTTAAAAATATTATTAATTTAGACAATGCATTAAAAGTATATCAAGTAGTTAATTTAATCAATCCATTATGATAATATATAAATTTATAAATTCTATGGTTATTGATATACCTATATTTCATTTATTTTGGTGACATTTTCATGTCACACTGCAACTAAACTATGAGTAGTAATTTTTTTCCAAAAAAAAATCTAGTTAAATGCACTTAACATATAGTTATGTTATTTATTTCAATAAAGTTATAATTTTGTAATATTTATTATTCAATAGCCACTAAGTATTATATTACATTGATATATTTTATTACTATCACTATATTACTCCAATGTATCACTGCGTTGCAAAATATATAGTATTAAATTAGTGCTACTAAATAATTTGCATTATCTTTTACAAATGACGCTATAAATAAATATGAGTGGTATTTTTTAAAAAAATTAGTAGCACTACTTAAATGCCTTGCAAATATAATTATGCTGGCATTTTCAATCAAATGTCATGATTTTTATTTATCATTTATTAATTAAATATCATTAAATATTATATTATATTAATATTTTTCTATAATTATCATCATATTGTTCTTGTATGTCATTACACTATAGAATGGTATTAAGTTAGTGTCACTCACATTATGTTTGGTTTAAGGATTTTGACAAGGAATGAAAAATGTTAGCGAAAAGAAAGTAAAATTAAAGAAATATAAAATGTCTTGGAGAAGAACTAATTATATTTGCTAAAGGAATGAGGAAAAGATGGGTGATTAATGTCTTGAAGAAGAAGAGATAATTCAAATAAGCTTTTCCCTCATTTTAAATTGTGAGGAAAATTTATTTTCTTCAAATACATAAGATTTTCCCCTAAATTTTCCTTACCAACTAAAAATCAAAAATATTTTCTTTAGTGTGTTTTTTTTTTCTTTTTTCCACCAAAATTCATGAACCAAAATAGTGTAAATATTTTGTGGCATTAAAATATATAGGATTGGCATTTTTTAAGAAAAATTAATAACACTAGTTAAATGTTTTCAAATTATGTTTTTGTTGGCCTTTTGATCAAATACCGCTATATTATGTCATCTAATAATCAAATGCTACTAAATATTTTGTTATAGAGACATGTTTTTTCTCACTATTACCATATTATTTTTATGTGTCGTTTCATTGTAAACTGCCACTAAATATTTTATGATATATTTTTTGTCAAATGATATCATAGCTACATATTAGTTGTATTATTCTAAAAAATTAGTAGCACTAGTTAAATATTCTTTTAAATATATTTATCTCAACATTTTCAATCAAATGTCATTATTTTATTTATTATTTAATAATTAAATACTACTAAATATTAAATTATAATAATTTTCTTTTTTATAACTATCATTATATTACTTTTTTGTATTATTTTATTATAGAATATCACTATATAGTGTGACTAAATGCGAATTTTCTTGTTGTAGAAGTGTAAGGCCCAAAGGCAAGCCTAATTCCCATTCTTCAAGATGGAAACTTGGACCTGCTTGAAAATATCTCATTTTTTCCTTTTTTCTTTTTTAAGAAAAACACAATTTTAGAGTATATTACTGCTAATATTAGTACAACTTTTTTAGCGTAAATCACAGTTTGCAAATACTTGTCTTATTGCCCTATTTGTGAAGGTATAAAGTTATATACAAATAGTTCAAAGTTTTATTGACTTCACTTTTGCATCCGAGTTCTCGTTTTACCCTCTTCAATTATTTAGTCACTTGCTAGAGTACTTTTAACTATTTTACCATTATCAACACAAATTGATTTGTTTGCCATTTCAATTAACATTTATAATCTTGAAGCTGCCAAATTAATTAAGACTGAATTAAAATTCCAAGGCTTTGGGTTAGAATTCCACCTAAATGTAATTTATCTGTCATCTAATTGTTAGTTGATTATAAATTATTACTAGCTAGATAAAAATTGATTGATGGTTGCTCGAAAATTGTTAATTATTAATACTCGTAATATAATTAATTGCAAACTGTACTTATGAGGGCCTGTATCATTTGCAAGTAGACTCATTGCAGGCTGAACTTGATAATTTTTTGGTGGAACTTCATATTATTTTAAATTAAATTGAATGTTTTAGATTGCATGGGCTACCGCAGGCTTTGTGCCTCTATTTCCCAGTCCAACCATCAAGTCAACGAGGAACGCATCAGTAGAATTGATCGCCTTTAGGTCAATTGCAAATATTAAGTGGCTCTGAGAACCTTTTCTTGACCCAAACAAGTTACTCCCCATAGGATCATTAGTGAAATCAATTGTCTTCATGCCAATTATAACAAAATCATATTTGAGTTTACTAGGATTGTACGCTTAGATATTGAGCTTAACGTTAACATTGACTGCCCTCAAGTCAATCCTCCTTAAAGCCAAATCAAGGGAAGCAAATATCATTGACCTGTACATCAATCCATGTAATTTGACCAACAGCCTTCCACTAGCCAAGGTCAATATCTCACTTGTTTGACACACACAACTACATGTGATGTTCTATAGATATTACGCTGGTTATCTCCAATATATTTACATTTAATGTTGATGTCAACCATCCACATCTGCCTTAAATGTCATCAGACGGTTGTGCAACCTACTGGCCAGCATCTTAAAAATGACTTAAAATACCCCTACACAACTTCATAGGCATCATTAAGTCATGTCGACCCCCTCGCTAAGGTATTTGTTCTATTATAAATGCTATACCTCATTTATTACTCAAGTATGCTTATTATGTTCAAGTTATCTCGATATTCGTACTTAACTTCTTATACTCCCGTTGCTTGACCTAACTTAAATATTGGAAGGTCTTAACCATAGGCCATCTAAATAAGTCTGATGTGTTATTGCTGTAATTGTAAATTCAACCACTCTCTCACAGCTCGAGTGACATATCCTCAGCACATATAAGCCTCATAGAATACCTTCATCAAATAATTGCATCATCAATTACTATTGAAGTTAGAGTTATTTAAACTAAAATTTATTTTTCATAACATTCTTGTTAATTTTATTAAAACAAAAGAAAATTTGAAATACTACCAGACACATGGAAAACTGAGGTATATCTTTATTCGTTTCTAGGAGAATTTTCTTAGAAAAAGATTTTCGTGATCTTTTCCTTCATCCATTTTCCATGGAAAATGATGGAGCCCATCAGAACTATAAAATTTCTTGTTGAAATTGAACATATATATTCTTTTGTGGACAGTACACGTCATTAATTGATGGACTATGTATGAATAGCCTAAGGACAACTTAATCAAAAAATTGTAATTATTCATAATGATAAATAATTAAAATCTAGATCAGAGCATAAACAAATGAATGTGCCATTATACGCTTAGGAAATGGAAAATCTTTCTGCGTGATGAACTGAAAGACGTGCAATATATTTTCAGAAGAGATACAACACCGGAGATCAACCTATATGCTTGCATACATACATACATATATATATATATTCATATATAAATATATATTAATGTAAGGCTTTAAAATCAATTTTGATTAAAAATTTTACAAAAATCAGTTTCATAATAGTTAAATAGTTTCGTATTCATGCAACAAATTGTTATAACTCCTTATTTTTTATAATATTAACTATACATTCATGAAAACAAAATAAAAGATGAAATCGTGATGATGATTATTTATCCTTAATTGTTATCCCAAATTACCTGATTCAAATCGGACTTCATTAGCCACTCTGTACTCTCCACAATGAAGTATAGATATGATGTTCTTGAATTCTAATTTAAGGTTGTGTTTGGTTGGAACTCTCAAATGCCTCCATGCTAAGTGGATCTAACATCCAATTCCACTATAATAACTTAAAAGAATAGTTCAAAATCAGAGTTAAAAGATTTGAATTCCATTATAAAGTTTAATGAATTTGGTACTATATGACAATTAAAAAAGTACATATTTTATATAATTATATGCTATATACTACATCAAGTTAAAAATAGTAGTTTAAAGTAAGTAGTGGTATAACAATGTTGTTTAAATTGACATGATAATTATGAAAAAACATATATTGTTTTATGAAATAAAATTATATTTCAAAATATTCCTAAAAAATTGCAGGAACAATAAATTTGAAATAAATAGGGAATAAACTATAATAAACAAGCGTAATTCAGTATCTAATAATTTCTATGGTAGTGAAACACTATTTTACAAAAAAAATCAACAATCAAATTTCAAGAACTTGACTGGTAGTGTAATAAGTTGTTTTTCCGTGCAATTGCAATTCATAATTGACAAAAGAAATTACATTGAAGAAGGCGTTTTGAGTGCATGGGATTGTGAGGCCTCCCATGGGATGATCAAACCCATACTCTTCCTCTGAACACCTCAACAATTCTTGAAATAGAGGATGCTTCAAATACCAAACTGGAACAATAAATCGACTAATTTTATGCTTATTATTAATCTCCCCAACATAAACGGCCACACACCCCTTTGGTGTGTTTGCTCGGACAATATTGTGTTTTGGATAGCGAAACATTGTCGAAAAACAACTCCCCATTAATTAGGTCTATAATTCTGAACTGGCTGTTCTCTGTGTTGTTGGAAAGAAGATGAAATGCTTCTGCTAAATATTTTTTGTCCTAAAAGTTCTACAGAAATTCTGGTCTTGGTGAGCACTTATTTATACAATTACGTCCATGATATCTTCGACAGACAATTTAGGGTCCATACAGTACTGTAGGGCCAGAGTTACAGAACTTAGATTATATTATGGAGGCATTATTTAGGTCAAAGATTACCACAATCCCCAACTTGTGTGGACCGCCGCGCACTGTATAGAGACCCAGGCCTATGGTTTTCCCCTTCGGTATAAGAAAATGCACATTATTCGTAAAAAAAAATTACAGTTAACTTAATAAAATCCATTGCTAAATACAATTTTTTTTCTTTAATTTAAAGACACGTATATTAGAAATTTGTTAGAATTCAAATCTCTGACGATAAACTTATGTCACCATACCACAGGTCACTCAATTCATGACTAAATTAAACACAATTAATTTATGGCACATTAGCAAAATAAAACTGACTAGAATTAACTCCATTGTTAGATTTTACCACAAATTCTTTTTCTGCTGATAAATCAACAATAGATAAAATATTTTATTTTCATCACAAAAACATGCGTGCAAAATAAATATGTATTTGTCGCTGGGATTCTAACAGCTGAATTCCTCGCAAAGTGGTCATTTTTGTCTGATTAGAAATTATAATTAGGACAAATTAATTTTATGATTTTTGCCTCATCGTATAGAAACATATCAGGCTCTAACAAGTCTTAATCTCAAACAAGTACGTACCATGCATGGACCATTTAATTTCCTCTTCGATTTTTAATTCCCACGACCATACCATATAGTCCACAGCATGCATATACATATATATATATATATAACAAGCCATTATCCCGACATTGTTTGGTTCCAATTGTTGGATGCTCATGTTTGAATTGATTATATATTGGCTCAAGATAAGTATTTCTTTCAAATGATTTTTGGTGGTCAATATGCCACATGCCCCTGAAGCTGTAGATCAACAGGATTCTTGTTTATCCCCTATAAATATATATATATATATATATATATTTATGATTGTCTGTTTGTTAATAATATAATAGTAACTAAATAATTGATTTATTATATATGATTAAGAATTTATTAAATAATTACATTGGCATCTCCTCCAAAATAGGTATATTACTATATGCTCCTCTCTGTCTTGCATAATCACAAAAACCTATCCTCAAAGTTTGCTCCATTCAAAAATTCAAATGGAAAATGTAATTTGACTATTTCGGGATTAACTTAAAAAAATTTTTTAAAAAAAAATTATTATTATTATTATTATTATTATTATTATTATTATTATTATTATTATTATTATTATTATTATTATTATTATTATTATTATATTTTTCTGTGTCTTGGAAATGATTATATATCTATGGAGGGGTATATTTGTAACATTTGTATAGTTGAAGGGGTGTTTTTGAAATATATTTATAATTAAATTTCATTAGCTAAATAATTTTTTTTAAATATTAAAAGTAACTTTTTAGATTAGAGTCAATCTCAATTTTTATTACTTTTGTCTCAATTTAAAGAAACTCAATCTTATGAAACTTTAAATTGACCATCTCCCTCCCTCCACCATCGGGAAAATGGAATTAAAACTTCTTGAACAATGAATTATTAGTGAGGATAAATTTGTAATTTCTGCAAAAGGAAAATAATTAAAAAAAATTAAATAGTGAAATTCAAAATGACTTGATGTTGCAGCCAATGAATAGCTGCCATGTCAAGTCATGGCTTGTGAGAGGAATGGCATGGTTGCAAGTTTCTGCAGTAAGATGCATAAAAAATCTTCGTTTTGCCTTTGAAAATGGTTCAACAATGAACTGTAATATTTGAGTTGACTAAGAGCAAATATCTTTTGGGGATTTAATCATTTTCATAGTACATTTCTGGAAAATTCTTAAAAATTTAAAATAAATGTGCTATTTACTGTTTTTTGTTTTCGAAGCAACGCAAAGCTTGTAGTTTCCTCTATTTCTACCAAGACGAACATTGATTGAGAAAAATAGCAAGATGTATGGCCAAGTTCTTTAACCCCTTTTATTTGGCACTTTTTTTTTATTTTTAATTTTTAATTTTTAATTTTTTTTGCATTTTTCATATATACTATCAGAAAAACGAAGCTAATTTTTTTCTCTGAAGCGAGAGTTGTATGATATATTTTGACAAAATCGTCCTCATAATTTTGATTTGTTGAAATCATTAATGTAAGTTTAAGGGTGAATTTGAGAATTGCCAACCTTATTTGACAAGTCTTGCACCATTAAAATGAAAATTGAAAATTTGAACACAAGATTTTATAATCTTTCATTCATTTGTCGCTTGTAAGTGTCTCCATTATTATCCTAAGCTAAAGAAGTATCATCATAGATGAAATTTTAAATGTCTTTGCACTGAATAAATGATCAACATTAATATTACTGTAGAATTTCCCAATCCCTCCAACTATGAATTTTTTTTACTCTACGTTTTTTAATTAGGACTACAATTGTTTGTTGATTTCTTTATCCCATGCATGCATTATAACTCCTACTTAAGCACCATTGAATTAAACCACCTTTCATAGAGGTTTCTTGTCCTCTATTTGCATAAAAATGCAATGTCTCGAATAACCTTTCATTTATCAACACTTAATAATGAAATGAAGTTGGGTTATAATGCTATCTATTGCACAAAAATAAAATTGGGTCCTTTGTGAAAATTTATAAAATGTGTTGGGCCTTTGCTCTTAATGTGCTTGATGTAGTTAGATATCAAGAATCGAGATAATTGCTTAAATTCTTTTCTGAATTTAAGAGTTGCTAATAGCTATATATATTAATTGAGTCCTTGATGGGCTACAGCTCATTTGAATTTGGGTATCCACCTCAGTGGGTTTAATTTGTTTGGTTCACTAACCTTTTTCTTATTGGCAATCAATAACTGCTTAACTTGAGAAGTTGTCTTTACAATCAGGATGAGCTCTCTAAATAATTTTTGACATTTTCTTTAACTTTTCCCTATTATTCATATTTTCTAATTTTTTTGAGTCAATTATTTTTAGATAGTCTTAATTTTGAAAGAGAGATGTACAATTCTATGAGCAAGATGTCAAGTAGTGGGACAAAATCATCATCAACCAATAGTAGGAGTGTTGGCTGCCTCCATGAGGTAGGGGTAGCAACGGTGCCTCCTTTAAGGCGCAATTGACCGCCCTATAGGTGGTCAGTTGTAGCGCTAGTGCTTGTGGGGTAACAAGGCTATCGCAGGTACCCTTCACCCCAATGCCTATTGATGTCACCCTCTTCTAAATAGCTACACCGCCAAGGTACTTGCCATTTTGGGTGGCCATGGGGCTACCAAGTTGGTTTGGGCTCTTAGCAATCATCTTCCTCACGGTGTTGCTTCATTTTGAAAGTTTGTGAGCCCCTTTTGCACGTATCATCTAGTCCAATCTTAAATCATGGAGTTGAGCATCAAGAACACATTTAGTAATCTTTAATTATTGAGCTATCATATTCATCAGAATCAAAGTCTAATTCAAAGTCTTAGTCTAGAAAAAAGGACTCTTATAAGGAAAGGTCCAAAGATACTCTTATTTTCAATGTAAGTCTTACTGGCATTAGTAGTTTGTCTAGTTTGCTTACTCTAAAGGAGTTATTGAGGTGTAGAGTCCTGCATTCCAATAAGTTTGAGATCATTCTTCCCTTTTCAAAAGGTCACATTATGTAGACTCTTTATTATTTTTAGTGGGTACTTTAATAGTGGATTTTCCCTTGCCCCGAAACCCTTATTATTAGAGATATTTAGAAATGATAAGATCTATTTGAGTCAATTTGCGCTAAATTATTTCACGCACTCTATAGAGTTTCAACATCGCTTTAAGGAGTAATCTTTTTATTTTCTTAGATAGTTTTTATTCTCTTTTCATAGTGCAGAAAATTCCAAATGAGACCTTTTTCTCATTTCTTCTCTAGGCTGACTATAGATTTTTGAGTGGAGTATCTTCTTTTAGAGGGTCTTGGAGGAGTCATTTTTGGTTTGTGAGAGATGAGGTTTGGGGGGTCTTTTGAGCTTAGAGTAGGTCGCCCTCATTGACTCTTCTACTGAAGGTTCACTGTGTCCTTCGTCAGCATTTTGAGAAGGCTAGAATATTTACCACTCTTTTAACATAACTTGGGTATATTCTACTGGTAGTTAGCAGATTTTTGATTTCTTTCTTGTTTGTGTGCTTGTTCTTGTATCTATGCTTTTTCATCAACACTATATGTTTCTTCCTTGATTTTTCTATGTATTGTTGAGTTTAACTCAATTTGTTTGTTCTTGGAAGGAAAGAAGATTGACATGGCCAAGATTTACATTAGGAGGGCTAATGGGGGTTTTCACAAGAGATATTCGTCGAAGTATTGATGGGGTTGTTCTTCCCAAATAAAGCAACATCCAACCCCCCATGGAGGTATTCCAGAGAGCCTCTGGTTCTACCTCATTCTAAAATGACTCAATTAGTCACAAGTGATGGTTTCAAGCTATTAATTTCAAAACCAACTAGGAAGCATGCTTAGGATTCTATCGTTGGGCTACTTGCCTGCAGTTCTCTTGCTTCTTTCGTACTTGTGAGGGAAAAGGATTATTTTGTTGTGGATTGCATAAGATATGTGATATCAACTCTCATTGGGCATCAATGAGACTTCTTTCAACATTGAGAACCTTTGGGTGGAGTTAGTGAGTGCGATCAAAAGAAGGTGGGGACATTCTCCTTTTCACATTTGATAGAGCTTACTACTGGAAATAGGTATTAAGCAATTTTCTTTTTTATTAGCTTATTTCTTTACACATTGTATTTGTGGTTAATTATAATTATTTTAGTCCTTTACTTGCAGTTTGTAAAGCAAGTCTTGAATTAGAGAGCGCAATGTCATGTCATGTGGAGAGGAATGGGACTATGGTAGCCAAGCCTAAGGATTTGCTCGGGAGAAAGAGCCACAGGTCTTGGCCCAAAAAAAGAGTAGAAAGTTGAAGAATTCATGAAGCTATTGAAGGAGCACGAGTAGAGCAATACATTAAGGAGATGAAGACTAGAATGAAGGTTTTTGGAGTCCTCCATTGGGAATGTGCTTGTGTCTTCTCTGTGAGATAGAGCTGTCAAAGAATTCAAAGGCTATGAATTCCAAAATTTTTAGGTTTTGCTGGATGATGTAGGGTAGAAGCTCCTAACTAATGTGTGGTATCTCATGCACTACTCAAAAAATCCGATTAATGTAGTCCCTCGATATTTCTCCATCATTCTGCTTAATGGTAAACAAATATACTATGGTTTTGGGTACTTGTGATGGATAGAGAAGTTACATAGGAAGTATTGCTCTAGCTGCTCCTAATTGATGATGGATCCAACCGACATTAAATTATACCACATCAAAGTGCACTTGATAAGAGTGGTACAGGACACCTTGCAGTAAGTGGCTTCCTTCAAGTCATAAAGCTTCATTTGTGCCAGAAAGTTGTTAATGTGCTTAGGAGTCACTTGTGCAACCACTAAGTAAATGTTTTTGCCTCCTACTCCTCTTGAGAGTTGGGGGACGATTAAGTGAGTTAGGACCCTGGTCACAGTAGGTAGTCGCCATGATTGGTTAGTAAGAGGGAAGACTTAAACCAACTTGTTGAGATAGTTGAGGGCCAGTGCTTCATTCTTCATCTATTCTATGTTCTGTCCTCTCTGAAGATGATGATGCTTTCAAGCTTTGGCTAAGAGGACTAGAGTTCCTCCTAGGGGTAGTGCTTGTTAGCATATTGGGCTATTACTTTGACTATAGCTCATGCGGGGGCATTCTCCACTAGCACTTGTAATGTTTCTTGAGTTGTCTACAACATTAGTCTTTTAAGGTGTAGAGCTTGATGCATGCATCACCTTCGATATTGGGTGCTCGTAGGTGCTAGCTCCATTTCCAAACGCGGCTGTATTTCTAGTAGGTTGTTCTCCACGTTCTTGCCTTGTGGAGCCACTTGGGCTTTGAAATTTCGAGCTTTCAATCTTGTTAGCATCTTCTATGTTCCTTAATTCAGAATGAAGCTTCCATGGATGGTGCCAAGATGATATTGTACGAAAATAAAATTGGATTCCTTTTCAAAAATCAACAAGCTGAGTTGGGCTTCTGCTTCTGGAACTTGCTTACCTAGAGTTGGAGCTCAAGTTTGTAAATGGTTGCTTGGATACCTTTTTGGTCTTGGGAGTTGACATTTAAATTGATTGAATTCTTGATAGTTTTCAATCCAATTCAATTTGGAACATCCATCTTGACAGGCTTAATTTATTGGACTCACTAACTCTTTTCTTATTTATTTATTTATTCATTTGTTTAAACCTTTTATTTTCTTTTTGTATTTTTTTACCGTAGGGATCTTATTTTTTCATATTAGCACCAAATACACCAAAATATTATTTACAAAAACATCCTCAAAGTAATACACCTATTCCTATAATTTCATGCACAGAATTAGCTGTGTAAGTAAATGTTGTTATTCACTGCTATCTTAACTATCCGCTCCTATCATTCAAGACAAATTAAAAATTCTTCTCAATTCATTCCCACTAAACTCACGAACATCCATGTTTCTCATTTTTATTTTTTTTCATGGTGCCAAAACTAGGTAACTTTTGTTTCTTTTTGTTAGGTTTTTCATATTTAAGTAAGAATTTTTAATTTATGCTACTAAATTGAGGTTTGCTTTGTAAATTTTTTCTTTAAGTGTAATTAATTAAAAATATTTAATAACTGTAATAAATTTTGGTGAAATTTATGAGCCCGAGTGAGCAGACTGACAATGTTTTAGATATCCAAAGATTTTTGCTGACAGCAAAAGGGTCCTAAAACAACATTTGATATACATGGTACTCTAGAATGGAAATAAAGAAATCTACACATAGAATAAGATTAAAAGGGGAGAAAAAAACAAAGAAATGGTAATGCCGGACAAAAAACAGGAAACATGAAAATTAGTGGAGTAAGGAACAAGATCGAATCACATGATTTTGTATTACGGAATTTGGTGGTGACAATTGATCATTGATCAATTTTTCTTTTTCTTTTCCCTTGTATCTCAAAATACATTAGGAATTAATACATATTAACTAGCTTTTTGACGAATTATCAATAGACTAAATGCGTGTCAACCAAGTAATACCATTTGGTAAAATCTCTACAATACCATTTGGTAGATCGGACTTGCATGCTTTGATCTATAATTTTGAACTGCATAACCGCATTTGTGCCAGCATAAATAGGTCAAATGTTGGTCATTAGGCTATATGGAAGTTGGAACATCACAATATGGGCATTTAGCAATCCTCTGTCTGAACTCTTAATTTGTTCTTGAGCTTTGTATTATTAGAATTTCTTCTTCTTTTTTGGTTAAATTAGAATTTGTTCTTACATAGGCTAGAGCCCCTTCTTTTATGTTTTTATTTTCAACACGAAATAAAAATAGAAAAATATCAATTTTTAACCATTCACTTAAAATATTCTTTATTTTGTTTTCAATTATTTTTTCAAACTCATCATATCATCCTACTACCACATTGAACAAATTCAAGTTTAATTTGGCATTAAGTATCCACGACATTATAAATTAACAAAACATACATATATTTTAAAAAAATAAATCTTTTTAAATATAAATCAACTAATATTTCAATCCTATACACACTCTAATTGTTAATTTTCAATAAAATATTTAAATACAATTTTATTTTTTAATTTCATACCATAACTATTTCTTCAACTTTTGAAAATGCATGGAAGGTAAAATGAGCCTTGTAAAGACACTCAAACAGGCACTTACAATTTTATAAACCCATGAATACTCCTATAAAAGCCCCAAAACAATTGGGCCTCCAATGTCTATCACAAATTCTCTTGTCACAATGGATCCGTCTGACGAAATAATTATTAATATTACTGTTATTATCGAGTATTAAAATGGAAAAGGGGGTCTAACATAAAAATGAAAGTTCGTCAACTGGCGGCTGAACTGAACTTGAGCGGGGGCGGCGCTATCCAGAACTCGCCTTTCTGGGCGCCGTAAAACCGCTAAAAAATGGCTGGAAAAATCGTAGTAATATTCGACTTCGATAGGACACTGATCGAAGACGACAGCGACAGATGGGTTTTAACAAGTATGGGTCTCACCCAATTGTTCAATCAGCTCCGACCGACATTGCCTTGGAACTCTCTCATGGTCTGCATTCCATTCATTACCATTACTATATGTGTATTTGTGTGTGTGAAATTACATATATTGTGTCATTTAATTTCCATCTTGTTGCTAAGTTTATGAGTACTTGAACTTCAACTGACTTGATTATTTTGTTTTGTTTCATTTTTGTTTCCTTTGGGGCTGACATAATTTTGTGCGCATTTCAATTTTTTATTTTTATTTTGAAGAAACGGGTTTAATTTGGTTGATCAAATTCTAAATGCATCGCTACTCGCTAGATGTGTCTTGATTCAGTGGTAATCCTTGAGAAAATGTACAAGTTTGGCAATGTCTTTAGATACTGAAAATTGGATTCTTAATGGTGGGAGTTGGTCAAAAATCATCTCCTCTATTTTGATCACATGCTATGAGCAATGTATGAGTTCATTTTAGCATAATTTGAGGTTAATTTCTATCAATTTTGGAGCCCTTTCGACATTTGTCTTGCTTTAAAGTTGCATTATGCATTAGACTCGTGATCTTGTAGGATAGGATGTTGGAGGAGCTACACATTCAAGGAAAAACTGTTGATGATATTGCCGATTGTTTGAAAAGGATTCCTTTGCATCCCCATGTTATTTCAATTATAGAATCAGCTCATGCCCTTGGGTACATACTTCCTTACCATCTTCTTAATGTTCTTTAAATTCTGTGTTGTTTTGGAATCTTTGATTCATTGTGTTTAAAAATGTGATCGACATGTTTGTGGTGGCTTCAGATGTGAATTGAAGGTGGTTAGCGACTCAAACCTATTTTACATCAAAACTGTCTTGGAACATTATGGGATTTACAATTGTTTCTCAGAGATCGTCACGAACCCTGCTGTTATAGAGAATGGACGGCTTAGGATCTTTCCCTATCAGGATGCAACTCTGTCTCACGGTTGTGAACTCTGCCCTCCCAACTTATGCAAGGTACATTAGCTTGACATCCAAAATGCTGTATTTTTTGTTCAGCTGTTGTTTGTCGCTTCAATTGGTTAGATGTGGATCATTTAGAATGTCATGCTATAAACGTTTTTGCTATTGATGCAATGTTATCAGTTTTCTCATTCAATGACAGATACCCAATTAGTTCATTTTTATATTTGTGCTACCATGAGTTTCTACCTTTGTGTTTATGCTCGGTTTTGATTATTTTCTGCTAATGCAAGAAGGACAAACTATTGTGATCACGATGCTTCTACATGTTATCACATCTTTCTTCATCCCAGCTATAAAATGGTATAATGCAGCTTCACTCCATTTATTGACTAAAAATATCAATTTATGACTTGACAAAAGTTAAATTTTGTATATGCTGAATAACACATCCTCTATATTGGTCATTAATGCAATCTGAAGAAGAGGATCGTTGGGGCTCAAGTATAACAGTATTCATATAACTTCATTTGCTATCTGAAAATAGTTGCAGAAGCTCGGAGCATTGCAATCATTGTGTGGATTTGTAATTGCTGACATGTCCATTACTGTCTTCAAAGCAGTGTCTTTTACTCTTCAAATTGATCACAAATCTATGGAGGTTGGTAGAACTAGTCTTAATAAGTGACATTTTTTTCTTGCTCTCTATTGTAGGGCCGAGTTATTGGGCAAATCCAAGATTCTCTTTCTGAAGTTGAGAGCAAAAATCTAATATACATTGGGGATGGAATGAATGACTTCTGTCCAACTCTGAAGCTTGCTGCAGGAGACTGCATTATGCCAAGGAAGAACTTTCCTTTATGGGGCCGCATTTTGAAGAACTCCCAACATGTCAAAGCAAAAGTTTATGAGTGGGACGAGAGTGAAGAGCTGTCCAGGACCCTGCTCAATCTTATTAACAGTCAGCCCAGCGAAGATAAGTCTCCGAACCACTGAATTGTAATCATTACAGTAATGGTAGTTAGTCAATGAGAGGACCATCCAACATGCAATTAAAAGATCCAAATATAAAATTTTCTTGAGAGTTCTAGAAAATTTGATTATATGTTGGATCATGTTGAAAATGTTGTAGGGTTTGGGAGGTGATTAGGGGTGTGCAAAAAAATTCAAAATATTTTTATATTGTTAATCTCAAATATCAAGTGAATTTAACAGAACATGAATTGTGATATTCATTTTATACATGACTTATGAATTATGAGCGCAATTATTTTTGTTTGATTTGTTTTATAGCATTGTCGGCTTCAACATCAAGCTTTGAACCACAAAAAAAATTTTTTTTTTTTAGAAAATATAATTCATGTAAAATAGCATAAAAAAAAATCCTGCTCAAATTGGTTCAGCCTCTTTTGAATCAAAACCAAAATTAAAATGATTTTAATCCGTCATTAATCAAATCTTGTTATTAAATTTTTTATTTTTAAACATTCGATTAGCCAGTCGAATGATTCGATATGATCAATTAAAATCGAACGTCCTGATGATTTGAGTTTATTGTAGAAGGTACACTTATTATTCCTCCATGGCCAAACTTAGACCATCTATTTCCATGGACTACTTTGATGGACATAGTTCAGCTTAAATCCATAATTCACCCATGCCCTCTTGAATGGGCAGAAATGGGTTAAGGTTATGAGTGTAAGCTCGTCCCATATAATGTGGACCATAATTTTGTGCATTCTCAAAAACAAAAGTAAAATAGATGTAATATTGTGCACCAAAAAATCATTCTTTTTTCCTTAGTGTCTTCTAAAAGGTATCTAGTGATTGTGCAAAAACAGTGAAATAGGTACGCATTTTTATAACTAAAATGCGTCAAGGTCAAACATAAGTTATTCCAAGATGATCAATGCTCAAAGAGAGAGTTAATGTAGTATGTGAGTATATATCATAAATGTGCTAATTTTAAGCA
>JACGDI010005351.1:364267-375433 GCA_014898725.1 Jacaranda copaia
ATCACTTTGCATATACATTTATGTTGGCATTTTCAATCAAATGACACTAATTTTATTTGTCATTTATTAATCAAACACATCAAAGTATTGACTATTGTATTATAATTAATTTTTTCTACAATTATAAAACATCTCTTGTGTGTCATTGTATTATAAAATGTTGCTAAATTAGTACCCCTAAATATTTTGTGATATTTTCATAAATGATGCCATAAATAAATATAAATGGCATATTTAAGAAAAATTAATAGCACTAATTAAATGTCTTCAAATTATATTTTTGTTGACGTTAGTCATCAAATGCCGCTATTTTATATACCATCTAATAATCAAATGTCACTAAATATGTCATTATATGACATTTGTTTCAACTATCGCTATACTACTTTTGCGTATTATTAAACCATAAAATGCCACGTAGTGCTACTAAAGACTTTGACATTTTTCTTTTTTCTTTTTTTCCAATGACACCAAATTATATATTAGTAGCAATTTTCTAAGGAAAATTAGTAACAATAATTAAATGTCTTAGAAATATGTTTATATATGCATTTTCAATCTAATGTCACTATTTTGTTTGTCATTTAATAGTCAAATGCCACAAAATATTAAATTATAATAATATTCTTTTACAATTATCACTATATTATTTCTTTTGTCATCAGTGTCATAAAATATTACCACATGATGCTAAATACAAATTTTCTAGTAGTGTTCGACTTTTTGGCCAAAGGCTGGGTGACTAAATCTATACTGACACAGTGGAAGGTATTCGAGGTTTTTCATTATAAAGACAATCATCTCTGTTTCCCTATCCCTGAATGTGCTACATGAGCTTCAACTCCAATTTTTACACGCTGCTCACTCTTGCAAATCTGTGTAGAATATCTGTGCATATACAATTACGCAAGGCAGCTTTGCTTAGCATGAAAATGAAGTAATATTACTCCATTGACTTCTGCTTCGCCGGGTACGACTAAAATATCTTCCCATCGAAGCCATTGTGCGTAATACTATTATATATTACACGTGCACTAGCATTAATGCAACTCATCCACAAACAAATGAATCAACATATTACACTTCGGATGCAGGGAGACTGAGAGTCACTTTAGTGATATCTAGATTTTGTATGTCTCTTGTTAGGCGGTATAACCCATTTATTGATGAAGATATTTCAATATCTTTAGCAGAAAATTATTATTGGCGCATCCTTAGTCTATGAATCAACCCAGCCTAAGCAGATGAAAATATTATAAATTGACAAGTATGTTGTCACTAACACCTGTAATTTACAGTTGGGGTAGTGATTGCTTGCTTCATTTCTGATTCTACTTTCTGAGAATTCTATCTTATTAGACTCTCCATTTCCAAACAAGAAAAACATTTGGTCTCCATGTATAATTAGAGAGCAGCAGCTTCATGCACCAATTTACAAAACCACACCCCACCAACCCAAAAAACAAAAACAAAACAAAACAAAACAAAACAAAACAAAATCAGCAGCAGCAGCAGCAGCAGCAGCAACAACAACAACAGCTCTGGCCAAGGAGAACTCCTACGGTCAAAAAGAAGCTAACGTTTGAAAACAGCAAATAAAAATTTCCTTATAAGCAACTTGACAGCCTCCATGCAAATTAAAATTCTGTGCAACGACCAAATATAAAGCCATTTCCAGCAAGACCAAAATTGAGCAAAAAATTATTAACTTTCAAAGTGAGTATCTCCATGCACTGGTTGACCTGCCAGCAAAAGACTTCCATTTCAAATCAGATCAAAGCCTGAAACAAAGCTTGTGCAAAAACTTGATAATGACCAGCATCATAATTAGCATTACCAAAATTCCCTGAAATTTAAAGAGTGTTAAGCCTCCAACACAAATGCAAAGGACATCCAGTTCACTGTGCAGCAGCTTAAGCTCATCTCCAAACCAAATTTAAAATTAAGAAAATTGAACAGCATCTCAATCAAAACAGCTTAATCCAAAGCCATTCCACACAGCCACTCAAACAGGTTAATCTGCCATTCAGTTGCAAAATTCAAACGGCTGCATGCAAAAGCAAATTTCAGAATCCAAGCAAAATCGAGATTCTGTATGTCAGCACAGCAATTCCCAGCAGTTCAGCAGCAAGCCAGCATCTCAAAAATCAACAAGAAGCAGTTTAAGTGCAATTCCATCTATCAGCAGCACCCCAAGGGTAAACAGCAATTCTGAGCAATCCATATAGTTCTGAACAACAAAAACTAATTGCTCAAATCTGTTACACAGTGTTTCAGCAACTAAATGGGTTTGGCAAAACTATTCTCGGCCCCTCTCATCAGATATCAAAAAATGATTTGTAAATCAATCAAAAAAGCAACACGACAACAATTGAGGCTTGAGCAAAATCAATTTCCATTCCATGCAAAAGGAGCAGACTGGGGTCCAGAGTGTCAAAAGAAGGAAATTTTGGCAGCACCACAGTAGTTACAGCTGCTGCAAATTTAACAGCATCTTCCACATACTACAGTTATGTAAACCCATGACCCCACAAACCAGTCACTCCAGCACAGTAACAGCACCAAAAATCTGATCATCTCCTTGTTCACCTCATGAAAAGCAAATATGAATGCAAATATATGAAATAAGTGTCAAGCTTTAAGTTTCAGAAATAGTTGCTTTTTGTACTATTGGAAAAAGGAAGGCAAAGAGAGAAGAGAAATGTAGTAGAGCTACACCGTATCAGCTATCATTGAATAAGTCTTTTGAAATGTAGCAGATTTCTCTGTAGTTATATACTTTTATCAGTTCTTCAACTATCAACCAGGCATTTTTCCATTATCCCATCTTCTAACTATACATGCTCAAGGGATGGACTGGACATGAAATGCAGAGATCAGAATACAACTCCTTATGCACCAAATTATAATATTATATCTGCCAGCCAACTTGCTATTAAGCCAACAATTCCTCCAAGAAGCATTGGCTGGGCATTAACAATTCCATAAACATTAAACAGCATTCTGGAGGCTCACAAAACTACTGCTCTATGCCTGAATTCTGAAAGAGAGCATTAGCATTATGTGAAGTCATCAAAAACGAATGATGTTGCAAGAAGCGAAAGGTCAGCTTTTTGTTGAACAATATGATAAGTAGATTGAAGCATTATGTGTTGTACAAAACATTCATTTTCTTCCAAGGATTTGCAAAAAAAAGATTCCCATTCAATTTGAGGGTCTGCCAGAATGCCGAATATAAGTTGGACACCACCCTAATTGGCAAATGAACAAAAAATTGTTGACCATTACATGACTCATGCCCAACTTAGGACAAAATGCTATCACAGAAACATTGTCATATCAAAATAGGCCAGGAAACAAAAGTAAATAGGTTTTTCAGGAATTACACTATACCATGCTAGATTCACTCCCCGAGTACGTCTTTATCATTTTGAACATGCAAGTTTGTTTCAAGAGTTCCAAAATCATTTGCTCATAAGCACACATTCATGATGTTTCATGTTGAATATTATGATGAAACTGGATATAACACCTGCAGCAGTAAAGAAAGCTATCATGATCAAGCAATCTGGAATTTTCTACCAAAAGATGCCACTCCACCAATTCCTCTAGAGAGGTATAGAGGGTAGAGTTAACTATTCAGCTTGAGCTTTAATCGTTTCAAACATGAAAATCAAGTGCTAAACAAATTATTCTTCTCATCTCTAGAAAGGATAAACATGGTGGGGAGAAAGATAAGAAAATCTTAGAACACCCAATAAAGCTCATAGAAAACACTATTCTATTCCATCACTGCAACTCCTCCAGCAGCATTGATTTTCTCTACGATGCTACTCGCCTCATCTTTGGTGACCTGTTGCTTGAGGACAACAGGTACTTTCTCAACCAAATCTTTAGCTTCTTTTAATCCCAAATCCGTAAAGGTGCGAATCTCTTTGATCACCTTAAGTTTTGCACCTGCATCAAGTTTCCCTAACTTAACATCAAATGTAGTTTTCTCAGCCTTTTTCTCCCCAGCGTTTGAAGATCCAGCGCGACCTCCAACTTGGCTACCCAAATCCAACCCCTCTACAGAAATAGGTTGCAACTTGGGAAGCATTACCTTGTCCCTCAGAGCTGGACCAATTTGTATTTGCTCTTCTAGGGGCAGGGATGCAATCTTTTCTGCAAGCTGAACAATCTTGCCCAAAGGTGGGGGTCTCAGCCCATATGGATCATAAAAAGCAGGGTATTTGTATCTCTTGAGCTAGGCTTTCGTATCTCTTGGAACAAAGTCAGGTTGAAAACAACGATACTGTAAAAGGTTGGTTCTTCGACAAAGAGTGGGATGGGCATGAGCAATTCGATAAAGAATAGTTATTTTCATTGTTTACGGATTTATAGTAACAGTCAGGAATCAGTCAGCAGTAAGCTTACATAGTTGTAGCAGTCAGAGCAAATGATTAACGAAGCCACTTCTATGTATCATCACAACTTGATCTTTGCCTCCGCATGACCGCATCACTTAAAGGAAGAAAAAGAAAAAAGACAATTGACAATATTTTCTTTATGTAGCAAAGACAGTTTAAAAAGAGAAAATGAAAAAAAGAAGAGACAGATGTGCAAGATGGGAGAAGAAAATATATGATACAACATAACATACTGGACATGAAAGATTTTGAACAGATAGGTTGCTTCTTGGTTCACATTTACAAGTTAGGCAAACACTTTTAAGTAGCACCAGAATAAAATCCCTTCTGAACTAATTTGAACTCTCCCATTTACTAAAGAAAGCCATCTTAATAAAGTCCCTACGCCATGCAATCAAATAGCTCATATGCGCAGTATTCACATATGGCAGCCATAAGCCTTCCTTACAACAAAATCGAATAACTCTAACGCTCTTTCAACGCTCTTGTCATGGACTATTAATCAAAAAGCCTAATCATTCTAATCAATAACCAAGCGAGTCAATTAACAATTCACCGATTTCTTTCTCACAAAAGCTGATACTTGCAGAAATTTAAACATATAGAAAATGAAGAAGAAATCAGAAGCTGGCAATTTTTCAAAAATCGAAACAAAAAACACAGATAAGTTAACAAGGAAAAAGAATTACCTCTAGAGAACAATCAAGAGAACGATATGAGATAGGAACAAGCTGTGAAGTATCAGGCACAGAAGAAAAGTTACATATAAGCCTTTAATAGACAAAATAAACGCGGGTTTGTGTTACATTGACCACGGATCTTTAAGCGCTAGCTGCAAAAAACAGAGAGTTGGGTGTAGGTATGCGAGAGTTTTTCAGAGTGACATTTTGAGTGAATGGGGAATTTGGGAATTGAGTGAAAAAAAGAAGAAAAATGAAGACAGAGTCTAAAATCAGAGAAGATTATATTAAGCTAAGCATGCATCTTACAGCCTTAAATCCCTCTATTTACGGTGAGCAATGGGACAACCCTCATTAGCCGACATAAAACATACTCTGATTCAGATTGAAATTGCCACAAAATTCATTGTGAAAAAAAGTGAAGTTTGGTTAATGTTACATGTTTCTTTGAAATTGCCATCATATCTTTGATGGAGGTCACGCGATAAGTCTCATGTAAGAATAGCAATTTTGCCCCTTTTTAATCAATATTTTAAAAACCATTTTTTTAAATCTGTTTTTCATTTCTTTCTCAAAAAAATTTCTCCCTCTCTTCTTTCTCTCCTTTCTCTATGTATCTTCTCTATTTGAAGTTTCTGACCTTGTTGGTTTTCTCTATTTGACATAGACTGAAAAGCAATGGCCGCAAGCTTTTGCCGTAGCAAGAGCCAATGATCAATTCACGCGTTGAATTTGAGATTTGCCTCTCCGCCCATGTGTGAGGATAATTTGAAATGTAACATTAAGGTGGTTGATTTGGGCAGAAGCCCACAAAAGGGATACTCTACTATAGATGTTCCTATCAAATTTGAGATTTTTTTCGTTGGTATAATCGTGATTGCTACATGATTTTCTATGGGCGTTCTAGTTGTTCCTCCAAAGTAGACATACCAACATGAAGAAGAAGGACAATTAAAGGATAATGTAGAAAATGAGGTCAATTCTCCAGCGGTTGCAACAATTCCACCAGCAGGAGGCATGAAAAAAACCGAACTTACATTCATATTTCATGAATTTTGTTGGTAGCCTTCATTCTTGTCATTGTACTATTGTTGAAAATTAGGATTGGAAAAGATGCTAACTAGCCCCTTGTGTTATTTGGTTAACTTATATTTTGTGGTACTTTTTGGCCTTTTTTTCTAGTATTGTTTTAGTGTAATTTTAATTTCATTTGATAATGTTTCCTTCAATTTTTAATTTTTCTTTTTTTTTTGTTTTTTGTTTTTCCATAAATTACATTATATTCAAACCAAAAAGTAATCTACATTTCCCCCAAAAAGGCTGAAAGTGTGCATTGAAAGAAAGACTCAAAAATACCCCATATGAACTTTGATATGTGCTGATTTACTCCTCTATTAAAAATATGGGCCGTGGAACCCCTTTAGCATTAAGAGGGGGGGGGGGGGGACCCCTTAATTTTTTTTTAAAAAAAAGCCTCATGAGGCCACACTATGTATAAATCGAATTTATATTTTCAAACCCTATACAAATAGCATACAATTGTAAGGCAAATTTTATAGAATATAGCATACGATAATAATTAATGTACATTACCCCTTGGAAAGAACAAAAGAGGAAAGGGGACATTGAGTATATAAGTTGGACCACTTTACAAACTTAATATACAACCATTTCTTCATTTGATAATGTGGTGTTTTTACATACAAAAATAAAAGCATTAATGAATGGATGAAAGTTTGGAATGAACAGTCAGATGGATGATCCTTCTTGGATGCCAATGTCTTTGTGCAAGCATGACTATTCAGAATTAAATGCAGAAAATGCTGCAGACAAACTTGTCTTCAACTTCGTTTGCCTAGGGTGAAACTTTTTCTTTTTTCTATGAGCAGGAAACTACAAGAGAGAGAGGGTTTTGGTGATGATTTTTCTGATTTTGTATATTTTTAATCTTTCAATATGCCAAAAGTAAGAAGAAGCGATGGAGGGAAAATTGTAACATTAGCCAAAATCTTCCTTAGCATACATAAGGCCATTTTGGGTATTTTCTTAACCAAAAAGTAGACATGGGGTGAGTAAAGCAATTTTGAAGAAACACATGGTACAGGGGGTAATCCGCATTTAACCCCAAAACTTAAAAATGATGTGTGGCAATCCATCTGACAAATTTAGCTACTAGATTCCCTATCAAAATGAAGTTGTATTATTGAACAAATTTAGTTACTAGATTCCCTATCAAAACAAAGTTGTATTATTCAAGTGGAATTTCACCTTTTTGATACATAGTTTTGTTTTCTCCCCTCAAGTTTGTTTAGTTATGTTTTCTCAGAGTATTTTCCAACTTGCAAAACAATACCAAACAAGCTACTTCATTTCTCGAGTTATACACCAAAAACACATTTTTTCTATCCAAAATACTCCTCAAAAGCCCAAAAAGCAAGAAAAAAGAAAAAAAAAGAGCATACCTACTCCCTTCTTTTCTCACTCTATCTTTCGCATCATTTACTTATTTTTCTCTCTCTCAATTTACATCACTCATTCATATTTATAATATATATGTGAAAATATTAAAAAAATTTACTAATTAAATTTTTTCATCTTTTTTGTTTTGCATTAGTTATAAATCTAACCAAAAAATTTAAATATAGTGTGATAATTTTTTAAATAATTTAAAGCATTCAATAGAAGACTAATACAAAAAATAACATAATCATCCAAAAGTAATTAAAAATTAACCATAATTTAAAACTATGATTTTATTCTTTTTTTCATTTTTCGTATAACAATATTATTTATCAATAATTAGTTTATAATTCAATGTATTATTTACTAATTATAAAGGAAATATGTTAAGTATATTATAGTTATTTTATTTAATAGTTAATATAAATTTTATTATTTTGTGTATTTTTTATTTATAATTTTAATTTTTATTTAATAATTGTTATACTAATTATTACATATTTATATTTAATTTTTTAATAGTATTTATATTAATTATTATCAATTTATATTAAATTATTTATTTAAATAGTAAATATATTATTAATTAAAGTCTAATTAAAATATTCTTTAATTAGTAAATAAATTAATGATTACATGCTAATTAAATATTATCAATATTATTTCAAATATTACTTAATCAATTACTATTAATATTATTAATTATAGATTTTTGTTTAATTATCATTAAATATGATTTTATAATTAAATATTATTATTTTAAATTTTTTTAATTTTTTTTAGTTTATCAAATTATTATGTCATATAATTTCGTTAATTATAAAATATTTTAAAATATATTTAAAATTAAATTAATTACACATCATTTCCCCACAAATATATATTAATCATTATAAATATATATACATACATCAATCATCCATATATATACATATATATTAAATTTAAAAATATAATTTCATCCTACAAACCCAACAAAAAAGTAAGTGATTTAACATCTATAATAAAATTTATCTCCTACAAAATAATTTCAATCAAAACATTTTAGTTTCCATGTTTTTAGAACAAAACCAAATAGTTGGTACATTCTTTGAATTTAACTTCCAAAATGCACTCTCCCAAAATATTTTCTAGAAAATGTCCAAAACATAACCAAACAAAGCCCTCATATTTTATTACTTGTTTTCTTTTTATTTGATGTGAAGGTTTTGTATATTCACATAGGTTATTTATTTGGCTCATGCGTATGAGGAGTTTGGGTCTTGCATTCTATGAATGACATTACAAAAGATTCACTTGCTTGCATTGTCAGCTCGTGTGTTTTAAGAGTTTGGATCTTGTGGTCTGTGAATGACAAAATAAAGTGGACTCATTGCTTGATTTTGCTAATGTGGTTATGCTATAATTTCACTAATGAGGTTCCATGAATGTACTTATCGCTTGATTTAAGCATTTCTTAGCTAATGAGGTTATGCTATAAATGATAGTTGAGGTTTGTTCATTTCAACAACTTTCACTATCACTTTGATTTTGTTTGTGAGGGGGATATTAATAAATATCTTCATATGTGCAAGTTGCTATCGATGATGAGTTTCATTATTGATGCAAGCTAGAACATGATATATGGGAGTTGGATGATTTTTTTTGATTTTGTATTCAAGTATTAAAATAATCAACAACTATGATATTCTTTTGATCTCTTTTTTATTAGAAATGTGAGTGGATTTATTGAAGATACTTTTATCATTTTTTATTACAGAACTTTTTTAGGTACCACATATTTTGAATTTTGGGTTTCAAGAACCACAATTGGATCTTTTATTGACTTTGACTTGGAGTAGAATGTAGTATTCTGTGACTTTCTTATTCAAGTACAATGCATATGTTGATAAACAACACTTGGAATTATATTTTTGTATCCAAATTTTTGTTGTTATATATATTGTTTAAAGTGTAGTTATATACAGGATGATATAATATGTATTTGTCTAGAAAGAAAAAAAATGAAAATGTGGCATTTGGATTAGTGTGTATGTATATAATAAATACATATAATGTTTATTGGTGCAAGCTTATGAAATACTATTTAGGACACATATTTATATCCACTTAGCATACAACATTTTCAGGTTTGAAGTGTCCTTAAATATTTATAGGACACTTATAAGTGTTGTCAAAAGTTCCTTGATATAAAAATATATATTGTGTCATGTTTATTTAAAGATAAAAAAAAAAGTGCTTCAAAAAGGAATTAACATGACATTCAAAAATGTCTCAATAATATTTTTTAGGGCATATAAAAATATCTCTTGTAAGCAAAGAGACTTAAAATAACTGTTCTGAAAAGTTCTTTTACAGAAATAGCGACTCTTTATATGGTGTATATATGGGCCTAAAAAATGCACTGTTGTGACACATATAAGCGTCATAACAAAAAAGATTTAGAGGGGCACATAATAAATGCCGCATGAGTTGTTGTGATATATAACGATGCAACATATATTCACTACAACAAATTGTACTTCTTGTAACAAAATTTTTATTAATAAAGTAAAAATTTGTTACAAAATCATGATTTTTCATGACGAGACTGAAATTTTGTTATTAAAACACTCATCTTAGGTAACCAAGAAAATATTTGTTACCTTTAATAAATATTTGTTACCCAAAATTTTTATTCTTTTGTAACTACAGAAAAATTCATTATGAAAACTGAAATACTATCACAAATAATTTTTCCCACCTTTCAGGAAGACATATTTGTAACAAAAATTTCTACTTTTTTGTTACGTTGACAAATTTGTTACAATTAATTTTTATAGTAACAAATATATTTATTATTATAGTTAATAATTTACCCTCTAAAAATTTTTTCACTCCAAAATTTTGTTATATGAAATTAGTAACAAGCACATTTTTAAACTAATTTTAAATCACAATTAAATAAAGTCCCACTAGAAATTTGTTTCCCTCTAAAAATGTATTCCCTCCAAATTTGCTCCAAAGTTTCTTCCTTCAAAATTTTGTTCCCTCCATAAATTAATTAAATTTAAAGTGTAAAAAATATTTTAGTAATTAATATCACATGTCATCACAATTAAAAATTTCTTCCAAAAATTAACACCTCCCCATATACCCATGTCACCCTTCACCATAGTTAAAAAAATTAAAAATTAAATTAAATATCTAAAAAGTGAAAAACAAAATTATTCTTTATTTGGATCTACTTAGATCTACATGTCAAACCATTAAACAGTTTAACAAATTTTACAATTAAATAAAGTACAAATATTAAGAAAACCCAAATTGCTCCCCCCTCCCTTCAAACTAGCCACACTTAGCCCAACGGGAAGCTCAATTGCTACATTGGTGGGGTGCCAAGTTCATTTTATATATGTACCTATATGTGTATATATATCTATATATTAATATGCATATGTGCAAGCAAAATTGCAATTTCATTCTATAACTTTACCTCATTTAGTTTTTGGTCCTATAAGTTGCATAATTGCAATTCTAGTTCTGTAAGTATTAAAAAATTATCATTTTTCATCCTTTTTTCATTGGAGACGGCTAAGGTTGCTGGAAAAGCTAACGTGGCTTGCTAGGCATGTAGC
>JACGDI010005351.1:375533-393967 GCA_014898725.1 Jacaranda copaia
TTTTATTAATTATTTTTTTAAATATTAAATAATCTTTTAATTGAAGTTGAATTAGAAAAATAAAAATTTAAAATCATCTACATATCTAAAGTAATTAAAAAAATAATCACACCTAAAATAATTTAACTAGATTTAGTTGAATATATTTATTAAATATAAAAAATATTTACTAACTAAAATAAATAATTTAAAAATAAAAATAAGATCTAAAATTACTATATATATTAACTTAATTGTTAAATTATAAATAAAATTAAAAACAACAATATAAAAATAAAAATATCACAAAAAATGGTCAAGTGATTAGTAAAAGTAAATATTACTTCAAAAAATGATCAAGTAAAATTAAATTTAAAACTTTAAAATTTAATATTTAAAAGTGTGAAATATATAAAGACATCTCATATACATGACATTATGAACAATAAATTTCAAGGTTATTCAATGAGAAGTTAAAAAAAGAAAAAAGAAAAATCATTCCAAACATAAAAATCCGTGAATATTATTTTATAATTTATTTAAAAGAAGACAAAATTATGCAATCAAAATCAACATATAGTTGCATTAAAAAATAAATATACGAGAATAATATAGAATACAAGATTGATTAGAAAAAAACTTTAAATTATAATATTTTAAAATTACTTTACATTTAAAAGATGGTGAGTATATATATTAAGTTAAAACTTAAAATATAAAGAATTAGATAATATATTGGCTACTAAGAATTTAAAACAATCTTATTTAATTTTAATTTTTGATTAAAAATCAATTAAGTTAAGACAAAACTATGATAGTAAAGATAAAGAAATTAAAATAAATCAAAATAAATATATAAAATAATTCTAAGGTTAAAATCAATATCAGTATATAAGTTAATAGAAACCTCTTAATTTGACTCATAACTTAGTTATCAAACAATTAAGTGAAGAAAAGAGTTTGACATTAGCCATATAAAGTTAAAACTATAGTAAATTGATAAAATAATTATAAACTTAAAATTGATTTTTAAATATGAATTAGTGACAAAATATGAGGATGAAATTAGAATGTAAAATAAAATATAGAAAAAATAAATTATTGTGTTCATTCTCAAATTTTTGTATAAATATAATTGGATATTGGTATTATATTTTGCAAATAAAAAAAATAGTGAATAACAAAAAAAGTTGTTAACCTTTCAAATAATCAAACCAAAATTTCTCACTATTTCATATATTCTTATTTCATACATATATATAAATTTATCTATAAAATTTTAAATAATTTTTTTTATCTTTTTTCTTTCTAATTATTCATACATGTATACTTATTTTTTCTATTTATTCTTATTCACATATATATAATATACATATATATATATATATATAAATTTATCAATAAAATTTAAATAACTTTTAGTTTTATCAATTTTTTCTATTTATTCATTCCAATTAAATAATATTTAATATTTATAAATATGTATATAATATAATTTTTCATTCAAACTTATATACATATATAGTATATATATACCACAAGAAAATGGGTTAATCGTAGCATATATTTTCCAATAGTTTGTCTCAACTGCCGCAGAATTCATAATAAATGATGGCGGTTGGTATAACCTTTCCTAAATGAATAACTTCATGCTGATTTTTTTAAGCCGCCATAATTAATAATATTGTTCATTTTGCTATTAGATTTCCCTTTGTTTTTAACTTAAAGGGTTTTGTCCATAATTTTTTAATATATATATTTATGAAATGCCAATTATTTTTTATAAATTTCTAAAATAAAGTATTTTATATTATAAGCTCTTCTACAAACTGTAAAGTGGTATTCACTTATTTTAAAATTTGAATATAGTCTTGTAATAATTTAGATCATATGAATTTTAAATTTTTATTTTATTCATACTTTGTAAGGCTTACTTTAAAAGAAAAAATCTGATATTTTAATAAGGTTAAAAAATTCTTATAATTTCTTTTCATTAAAAACTTAGCCAAACACCCACTTAATCTATATTTCTACTTGTCTGTTAATATTATATAGTTTGATTAATGAAATAAATTATTATAGTATATTCTTTACTCAAAACACACAATACAAAAATATTACTCCTTTACCTAACAATTTATATATACATATATGTAATAATTTTTTTTTTCTTCATGCAGCTATTTTATATAATTATCTCACACTTTCTGTTTATTTCTTTTAGTTCACTATTTGATACTCATGTTCTATTTATTCAAATGAAAATTATTATTTTATTTTTAAAAATAAAATGATGTTTGCTTGATAACATGTGAAATTGCTTGAGAGCTCTATATGGAAGAGACGAATAAGTAATTGAGCAAATGCAAATATTAACTTTTGGAGGATGTAGTCAAGATGGTTAGATACTTGCTTGCGGGTGGTGCTGGTGCGGGATTGAGCCATGCTACCAGTAGTTTGGGAGGAATTTGCTTGTGGGTGGGTTGGTCAGTGGGCATTGGATACTACTGCGCGCATGCGGGTGAGCCAATGGGCGATTGTTGGTGGGTGCTGATACAGGGCGAGCCCAAAGTTTAGTGGCCCAGTATGTGAAGGCCTGATGTCAAATGGGCCATCCATATGCATTGTAGCCCCTATGCAGCAACCCAAATAGGAGGCCACACACACACACATTTTGTAATGAAACTTTTAGTTATCTATTTCATTAGTAACAAAATACTTATTTTTGAATTAAAATATTATTTAACTATTTGCAACCAAATATTTTGTTACATAAATAATTAGTAACTGTACTTAAATAAATAATATCATTATATTATGCATTGATAACAAAAAAATAAAATGCAACAAAATTGCCAATGTTTTAGTTGCTAAATATTTCATTATGCTATAAAAATCTATTGTAACTAATACACTTTTTGGGTACTAATATCATATTTTTGATAATGATACATTTTGTCACCATAAGGTCATCATTCATGACAAATCATAAATTTCGTTACTAAGACTTTTTGCAATAGAGCTTAGGGCACTAAACTTCAGTAACAAAAAATTCTTTACCAATGTTTTGGGTAGCGAATTTCAGCGTTATGGTAACGAAATTATTTGTTACTAAAAGTGTAATTTGTTGTAATGATTTTATCAGGCTTAAAACATGTAAGTGCCTCAAAATGATATAAATTGGGACATTTTTCTCTATCTGGAAAAGTGATTTATGTTGTAATGATTACTTTTGTGTGTCAGTATGTTATAAAATGCCATTAAATACTTTATAACAATTTTTTTCAACTCACACTATAACTACATATTAGAGACATTTTTTAAAAAAAAATTGTGGGAATAATTAAATATTTTTGAAATACATTTATCTTGACATTTTCAATCACGCATCACTATTTAACTTGCTTGTCATTTAATAATCAAATGCCACTAAATATTAAATTATAGCAACATTCTTTTATAACTAGCATCATATTTTGGGTCATTATATTATAAAATATCACTAAATTATTAGTGCTAGTAAATGCAAATTTTCTTGCAGTATCCTTTTTTGTGTGTCTTTAAATGATATATTTTAATGCCCTCATTTTTATTTTTTAATATTAATATTAATATTATTTATTCTATATTGTTATGAAAAATGTTCTTCACAACAATATAGAATAACTAATATTTACAATTTTAATATTACCCACTGAATTATTTTATTACTTTTATTATTAATTTATATATATAGTAAGTATACTAATTTTACTTCAATATTTATTAGATGCACAAGCGCGAGGATGCTAGCCTAAATAATTTTTTTGGCTTTACTTGTATGCATTTTCGGATTTTTCCTCTCTCACAAACAGAGTTGACGCAGCTCAAATTTACCTTTGGTCCACCAAACTGGCATATCTAAACATGTTGGACTCGGCAGTAATAGTTTGATCCAATATCCTGAGTTGAATGCATGTGCCCGCGAAATATGTACGACCCGATATATATATATATATATTGTGTATACCGACCATATATTATGCTCCTCCTATAAATTTTAGAAATAATTGCAACCTGAAAACATTTATTGGTAGGTATGTAGAAGTATAAATCATATTAGTCTTATCCTACTAATTAATATATTAAAGGTGCATTAATAGTATAAATCATATTAGTCTTATCCTACTAATTAGTCTTATCCTACTAATTAATATATTAAAGGTGCATTAATAGAATAAATCATATTAGTCTTATCCTACTAATTAATATATTAAAGGTGCATTAATAGTATTAATTCTCAAAATACATTAATATTATTGTTATTAGAAATGCTATTGACAAAATCTGTTGACGGACTTCCTTTGACCAATATAATTAATATCGAATTGCGTGAATTTCATTAATGTGGATTACAGCAACAATACATTTTTCCTCCCATGCAACATATATAAATAGGCCAAATACTATTATTTAATATATCGAATGCGAGCAGCAAAAACAAAACATTAGAAAAAACAGAAAACCATGATTTCTTTCGCTTCCCAGATTCAAATTATTTTCTCTTTACTATTAATCAACCCTTTAGTTTTTTCATCAGTGGTGAGTGCAGTTAATTGTATAATAAACTTTGTCGACGGATCTGCGAGTCAAGTCCTAACTGTGCATTGCCGGATAAACGACGGCGGCCAGGATCTCGGGTCAGCTACGATGAACCCTTACGGTACTGCTTCATTTATAACGCCGTCAGTTGAAAAGCAAAGAAGCGTGGTGGTGTGTGACGCGACTCTAGGGAATTATTTACATGGGACTTTCCCAGTGTTCGACTCCACCGTAGATGGCGCCAGATGTGCCGTTAGATTGTTTGATTGGAACGTCAATGAAACCGGGCTTTATGTGGTGATGAACAATATGTTTGTTAAACGATATAGCTGGCCACACACATTATTACCTGCCATGTAATTGTTTTGCAGTATATATTAATGTCAATTACAAGGACTAATTAATTAAATAAAATAATAGATATATATCGTTGCTGCATATATAAGATTATCTACGTATATTATTTATAAAGCGTTGGAGTGTGAGGGTTGAGCGGCTTGTGATCCAAGCAAAAGTTTTACACATAAAGGGTGAAGTCGAGAGTTTTAATTATCTAACAGACTCCTAATATGTGTGCATATAAATAAATATTAAAGTGTATATGAGGGTTGAGACGCTGAGTGACTTATGATCCAACAGCATAAGTCTTGCACATAAAATGTGAATTCAAGAGTTATAACTTAATGGACTCTCAATGTGCTTGTGCATAAAAAAAAAGAAAAATAATATTAAAGTGTGAAGTCTTGATAATTAATATTTTTTATTTATATACATAGTTCCTAAATTTGTTATGTTCAAACTTTTAACTTCACACTTTACGTAAGAGATTGATGACATTGGGCCAAATGATTAATCAATAAGATTTTAATAACTGATTTGGCATGTCATATCATGAACTAATTTACTCTCTCTCTCATTTTATTTTATTTTTTTCAGTTATTTTATTTGATCATAACTTTTCTTTTCATTTATCTAAAAAATTAAAGTAAGTATATTGAAACTATTAAAAAAGTTATAATATTATATTAAAAAATAAAAAAGTATTTTATTATATATCATAAAAATCTGGCACACATGCACAAAATGTGTCAAAAGTGCTGGAAATTATAATAAGAAATCAGAATGGGCAAATTGCCTTATTTCCAATCAGAAAGATAATATATGCATTGTAGAGGTCGTGTAGTTCAGATGGTAGATCACTCTTGGATTTTCAGAGATGGAACTTCTTGTGGTAGAGAAAAAAAAAAAATCATCTATGATCAACATATATAAGTTAGAGATGAAAATTTAACTTTATTTTAGATTAATAAAGCACAACTTTAAATAATTATTATGATAAAATAGAGACAGATAAGAATGGAATACTTATAGCAAATTTTTCATAATTAATACTGATTTTTTACTATTCACTTTGCCAATACTTACGGAGACATAAGTTTGACATGAAGGGTACAAACGGTACATTGCAATATTATTTATGGCCATAGCTTGTCAGTAATATTTTTCTCCAAAGTAGAACTATGTTTGGACTATTGCTAATTTAAACTTTTGAAATGCTGTAACAATAAATTTTTTTGTTTGCAAAAAAAAAAATTAAAATTACAAAATAAGAAAAATTGTACAAATAAAATCAAAATCAATCAATCAATCAGACGTGGATTCTATCTCTAATCTAATTCTCTGATTCTTTTCTTCTAAATATAATTTTGAATTGAGTTTTGCAAAAAACACCTTAAATGCCATGGATTTCCTTTAAATTTGATTTGAATGAAATAACGTCAACTCGAGGGCTTCTCAGCTTAATCTCGAATCAAACACTAGAAATATATGAGTTGTCGTGATCGTTGTGAGTCTCTTTAAATAAAAATAACACCAATTCGAGAATTTTGCATCTTGATCTCGAATCAAACGCTAAAATATATGAATTTCGCGAAAAACGCTTTAAACATCATGGATCTCCTTAAATAAAAATAATGCCAATTCAAGAATTTCACACCTTAGTCTCGAATCAAATGCCAAAAATATATGAATTTCACGAAGAATGCTTTGAATGTTGTGGATTTCCTTAACTTTGCTTGAGAGAATTGCTAGACTCCTTTTAAGTTTCTCTCATCTGTTGGAATTTGTGTTGTGTGTAGAATGTGCTCTGGTCACCCCTTTTATATAGGCATTTGATGTGAGACTTGTAGATTGACTTGAATTTCTTTAACAATTATCTCTTCAATAAGATAATATCAAATATCAAGAGATAATATAAGATATCTTTGATTTAATAATATTAAACATCAAAAGATAATATCAATATCAAGAGATAATATCAAATATCTTTGATTTGATTGGTCCATAGATGTAGACACTTCATCTTTGACACTTGTCAATATTTGATTTGAGTATAAAATAAATACTAGAGTATTATTAATTAAAATCAAATATTTATCTTTTGAAATTAAATTTTAATAAATTCCAAGAAATAAATAGAAAATTTAATTAATGTCTAGCATATTATTTTACATTTGTCACTTTTCAATCGGCCAAAAGTTAATATGGCTACAAATGCCCCCACTTCAAGACTTGGCAAAAGATGTGTTAGTAATCCATGAAAGAGGCGAGGCTTGAAGGATTTGATAATTTTTCCCTTTCTCTCCATTTTTCTCATGCGTCTACAATAAGAACATACTTGAAGCATTCCTCGAGCTATGGTGCCTAATAAAAAGGATAACATAATTCAAAGTAAATCTCCTTTTGAGGAGGGTGCTGTATACAATTTATACTTATACGGGTCAAGAGTAACATACAATTTAGGCTCATGCATCAAGGAGCATATTTAACTTGAACAGACATTTTATACTTATCTCAAGGAGTCCACTTGAATTTGGTTGACAATTTATACTCATGTCAAGGAGTTTACATGAGTTTAGCTTAATAGAGAGTTTATACTCTTATCAAGGAGTACATGGAGAGAATTTGAATATTTAGACAGTTTATGCTCATACCTAGGAGCCTTATAGAAAGTTTAAGCTCATATTAAGAAGCACATATGAAAACTTTGAATATTTAGATAGTTTATGCTCGTATTTAGGAACCTTATTAACAGTTTAAACTCTTATCAAGGAGTACATGGAAAAATTTTAATTTAAAAATTTCAAATAGTTTATGCTCGTATCTAGGAGCATTTAGAATTTAAAGACCTGAGCTTTTGACTTGAAGACTTAAATATTTGAGTTTTTGATTTAGAAACTTGAAGACTTGAGTCTTAAATTTGGACATCTGGAGACTTGAGTCATGAATTTGAAGACTTGAAAACTTAAGTCTTAGATTTAGAGATTTGTAGACTTGAGTATTGAATTTGAAGACTTTGAAACTTGAGCCTTGACTTGAATACTTAGAGACTTGAGACATGATCTTGAATTTGAAGACTTGGAGACTTGAATATTTGATTTAGAGACATAGAATTTTGTGTTTTGGACTTAGAGACTTAGAAACTTAGCATTGACTTGAAGTCTTAAAGATTTGAGTTGTGGATTTTAGAGACTTGGAGACTTGAGTTTATATTTGAAAACTTAAGTTTGAATTTGAAGACTTGAAGAATTGAGTGTTGAATTTAAAGACTTCGAGACTTGAGTCATGGAATTGGAGATATGGAAGCTTGAGAATTTTAGATAACTTATACTTTTATTAGGGAACATTATTGATAGTTTAGGCTCATATCAAGGAGCATATGAAATTCAAAGATGAAAATTAATTGCCCCCAACATATTCATCATCATTGGCATCACTTGAATCTTCTAGTTCGTCAAAATTCATGCTCACTTCAATATTATGTGCATGAGTTGCCAAATCTTCAAAAGTTTTTGGTTTAATTCCTTGAAGTATGTAGCAAAAACTGTAATGCATTCCTTAGATGTATATCTCAATGGCTGAAGCCTTCGATAATTGATCTTTACAGTTAAGACTCAAATTTCTCCTGTAATTGATGTAGTCAATGATAGGTTCTTCTTTCCATTGGTGAGAATTGATGAGTTCAATCATGCTGATTATCCTTTGAGTGCTGTAGAAATGATTGAGAAACTCTTGTTCCAGTTGCCCCTAACTATCAATAGAGCATGCCTTCAAGTCAATATACCAATCAAAAGCATAATCCTTTAATAATCAAACAAATTGTTTGACTAAATGATCTCCATATGTCCTAGCATTATTACAAATCTCAATGAAATGAGCCACATGCAGCTTTGGTTGCCCTTACCATCGAATTGCTAAAACTTCGGAGGCTGGTAACTAATCGGCATTTTTAAGTTATCAATCCTTTGAGTATATAGCTTGGAGTAAGTCATAGACAACTTAGAACTTCCGTTAAGCTTGTCTTTGATAGTCTCCATAATGAACTTTTTCAATAAGTTAATGGGAACTAGTTCATCAGAGAAAACTTGTAGTTCTTCATTTGCAGTCTTTTCATTTTCAGCTTGCTGCTACTTTATGGATGTTTCGCCTTTATCTTGAGTCTCAATTTATTTCTCCACCATGCATTTGGCATCAAGATTGTCCACTTTGCTCATCAATTTAGATATTTGAAAGTCTCGCTCCTGGAAATGCTTCATGAGTCCTTGAATAGCCTTCGTCAAATTTTCAATTTGTTCCTCCAAGGTTGTAGCACTTGGTACCATCACTGTTGCCATGCTTGAAGAATTTGATGTTGAGTGGGGAATAGATGATGCAAATTCTTCCTTTGAGCCTCCATCATCTTTATTCATATCAATAAAATATGGCAACAACTTTTCCATAGCAAGTAATGGAGCCACCTCTGAAGATGATTGCAACTTCTTAGATATACTTTTTGTGATGATGCCAACTCTTTTTGCTCTAGCACTTGAGGAATTTGAGGTAGTAATTTTCAATTTAGCAATCTTGCTGGTGGCTATTTGATTCTTCAATTTTGATGAAGGAAAGAGATGAGAGGTAGAGATGTCCCACTAGGCATGCTAAAATTTGTAACAACAAATTTTCTTGTTTGCAAAAATTAAAATTACAAAACAAGAAAAATTGTACAAATAAAATCAAAATCAATCAATCAATCAATCCAATGTGGATTCTATCTCAAATCTAATTTTCTGATTCTTCTCTTCTAAATATAATTTTGAATTGAGTTCTGCAAAAAATGCCATAAGCGTCGTGGATCTCTTTTAAATTTGATTTGAATGAAATAACGTCAATTCGAGGGCTTCTCAATTTAATCTCGAATCAAACACTAGAAATATATGAATTTCGCAAAGAACGCCTTGAACGTCGTGAATCTCCTTAAATAAAAATAATACCAATTCGAGGATTTCGTATCTTGATCTTCAATTAAACGCCAAAATATATGAATTCCGCGAAGAATGCTTTAAACGCTATGGATTTCCTTGAATAAAAATAATGCTAATTCAAGGACTTCGCACCTTAGCCTCGAATCAAACGCCAAAAATATATGAATTTTATGAAGAATTTCTTCAACGTCATGGATCTCCTTAAATTTACTTGAGAGAATTGTTGGACTCCTTCAGAGTTTCTCTTGTTTGCTGAAATTTGTGTTGTGTAGAATGAGCTCTGGTCACCCTCTTTATATAGGCACTTGATGAGAGACTTCTAGATTGACTTAAATTACTTTAACAATTATCTCTTCGATAAGATAATATCAAATATCAAGAAATAATATCATATATATTTGATTTGATAATATTAAACTTCAAAAGATAATATTAATATCAAGAGATAATATCAAATATCTTTGATTTAATTGGTCCATAGATGTACACTTCATCTTTGATACTTGTCAATATTTAATTTGAGCATAAAATAAATACTAGAGTATTATTAATTAAAATAAAATATTTATCGTTTGTAATTAAATTTAATAAATTTCAAGAAATAAATAGAAATTTTAAATTAATATCTAGCATATTATTTTTTCATGTATCACTTTTCAGTTGTCCAAAAATTAATGTCTATAGATGCATCTATGTCAAACATTATACATAATGCATTAAAAATAATTGTATTCTTAATTATTTCAAGTGAAATATTAATATGTCTAATTTCCGAATCAAAACAATTAGAAATAAAACTATTTTACTACATATATGTAAAAGTTAAGATTCATTCTCACTCTTGTACTGGGAGCCTAGGACTCGACATTTGGACAAGCTAGTAAAATAATATTGGAATATTATTACCCAAAAACACCCATAAAATTCGGCTTAAGAAAAGGAGGGCCCTTTCTTTCCTTCAACTTTCCATGTTTTCCATTATTAATCACCCATTTTATGCTTACTGGAATATAATTTTAATTGTTCTAAATATATATACATATATATATGTATTTAATTTGATTAATTTATAATCATCCCATTCCAGTTAAGATTAATATTAATTTATCTCCATAAATGACACTCCCCTCTTCGGCAAAATCAAATCTATGAAAATTATGTCTAATTATTTCCATAACCACCTCTCCCTCCTCAATATCTCCAAACTATAAAAACCCTAACTACATAAGAAGTTTAACACCAAGAACAACAAGAAAAAGATAAGAAAAAAAAAAATATGGCCCCCAAATTCTCTTTTTTCCCTCTGCTCTTGGCTTTGGCCTTTTGTTTCTCCAATTTATCAGCCGCCCAAATCGGAGCCGGCGGTGCAGCGGTGGTAATCCACATCATCAGCAAGGTGCGTGGCGAAAATTCGCCTCATATCAACCTTAGTATCAAAGCCGGCGGAAATGTGAAGGGCTCGGCTGAGCTGAGCCCTGGCCAGGATTATCAGATCAAGGCAGACGTAAACGATGTGTATTATGCGAGCGCGATATTCGGCTTGAAATTTGCGTCGTTTCATGCATACGAGCCGGCTCGGGATAGGGGCCAGGCAGCGATATATTGGAGGGCTGATAACTGGGGATTTGCTATCAGCTATGACAAGATTAATTGGAAGAGGATCGCTCCTTGGGAATCTGAGTGATTGATTGCATTCTCTGAAATATTTTTCCCTCCTGAATAACAAAGATTAATTTAAATTTCATGTTGCGGTTACTTATGTCATATTATATATGATAACTAAGAGATGGACATAAGAGTTAACATATAGCTGATGGAAGTCATTGATCTACTCGTCATATATATATTTATATATGTGTATGATTTAAAATGTTAATTCTAATGAATTTTAATTATATAAACATTTGCTATAAATAATATATATAGCAGATGAAATTAAAAAGGTTTTAGGTAATTGAATCAAACTCAAAGTAAAATATTCAAAACCATTGATCTACTCGTCATATATATTTATATATGTGTGAGATTCAGAATGTTAATTCTTAATATATATATATATACACACACATACAATTGATGAAATTAAAAAGGTTTTGGGAATTTAGATCAAACTCAGTAAAAAATTTGATGTTTCATATTTATATATGGATGAGATTTAAGATGTCAATTCTAATGAATTCAAATTGTATATGTATTGATATGGGATAATTTAGTAGGCCCAATAAACCTAACATCAAATGAGATAGCCCAGGAGGCCCAACATCAAGTCTGTTTGATCAACCGGTATCGACCTCACTTGGTAGGCTCCGCGGTCGACCCGCATCAACCTCAGGACCACTCCAGAAATTCGAATATTCGGTCTGGTTGACATGTATCGACCTCAAAACCCACTCCGACAATGACTCGAATCTCTGCTGTATTTATTACTCTGACAGGCTGCATGCCTCTGTATTAATGATGCGTGACAGCCGGTACAGCCGCTGCCACTAACTTTGCCAACCCTGCCACCAACTTTGGCAGTGACGCGCCTCTAATGGTACTGTTCATCTGGAAAAATAGGAGATTTAGCCACCTGAAACAGTACTAGGATCTAGATATGGAATGACCACCAACTCCTTGGCAAAGACAAAAGCTAGTACACTTGATAAGGGTACCAGGGGTCAAATCACGCTTGGAAAAGGCTATAAATACTTCAAACTCAACTATGCTCAAAGTAATGCCCAATACACTATAAGCCTTACACTATCTGTATTATGTTCGATCTTCACATTTCAACCAAAACTAACTTGAGCATCGGAGTGCCTTAGCTGGGGGCACTTCAGCTAGTTTAAAATGTGTTATGGTTGCAGATCTCAAGCCCCAAGATATACATAACTCTGAGTACTCGACCTCCTTGATCGATTCACTCAAAACACAACCTCCTTTTCTTTATACGCAGCTTCCAGCAGCATCATTTGGCGCCGTCTGTGGGAACCCATTGAGATTGTAGCAAGAAAAATGGTAAACACATGCAGAGTAGTAACTAGAAGGGAGGAGAACCGGAGGTCTACTTCTCCACCTCTCCCTAACCTCAGCCAAGTACAAACGCTCTGGGCACCAGCACCCCTCAGGAGCAGGTAGTGATGCTCACCATGTCCTAATTGATGTAGTTGATAAGTGAGTAGATTTTTGCTCAAATATCAGCCCAGCTATCTGCCGCTCTGAATAGGCACACTACAGTGCCTCGCTCTCGCCACCAGTGCAACTCCATAGTTACCCTCGCTGGATAACAGGTCCCCTGAGAGTAGCTGCTCCTGCCAAGAAGCCAGACAACCACCCGCCAAGTGTGAAGTCAGTCCTAGACGCCTGCAAGAAGAGAGGAGATGTCCAGAAGTGTGGGAAGAGATAGCGAACTTAGTAGATCACGCCAAACCTAATTGAGCCATGCAACATGATAAGATTGAACACTCTATGAGTGACTACCGTGAAGAGAAAGAAGAGTCTGTAGAATTTACGCATTAGCCCATTCGAGCCCTACAGTGTGATAGGGCCGAGTTCCTTAGATCGGTTCTTGATTGAAATGCCACCTAGACAATTGGGATGAATGGGAAGAAGTATCCCATCAAGAACCGATTAGTATTTCTCCTTGATCGGATACTTCTTCCCATTCATCCCAATTGTCTAGGACGCATTCCAATCAAGAATCGATCTAGGTGACAATTGGGATGAACAGACATCTTGACGAGATTTTAAATAGAAATACTGATAGAGCACCAAACCTGAAGGCTCCTCAAAGGTCTCATCGGGAGAGAGGGTGCCCATTCATTTAGGAAATCATCAATGAGTGCATCGCTATAGATGCCAGAGTCCTTATTGGTCTACTGAGGTACGATGGTTCTACCGACCCCAATGAGCATCTCATGTAGTTTGAGCACATGATGCAACTACATGGACACAATGAATACATCCATGCCAAGATGTTGGTGACCACCTTCCAAAGCATCGTATTAAATTGGTTCGTGAAGCTTAAACCATCATCAATTTACTCCTATGACCAGCTATGTGATAAATTCTTGCACCAATTTGCTAGCAGGAGGAAGGCTAAGCTCCCCCATACCCACCTCCATATCGTCAAGCAAGGAGATGGGGAGTCCTTCCATGATTTTTTTACTAGATTTAACACGAAGGTTCTAAAGATAGATAACCCCAAGATTGAGTTTTTGATCGACGTATTATTCCTGGGGCTCAGGCAAAAAAATGTGCCAATGCTTTAGTGCGAGAATGGCCTGGGACGATAGAGGAGCTTCTCGACTTGGCAGAAAGATATATGACATAGGAGGAAATGAACAAGCTCAAGTTCAGATCCTTTGAAGTTGAAAAAAAAAGGAGAGAGATGACCAAAAACAAAAAGAGCGAGATCGATCTTCGATCAAACGCTTCCATGACAATATATTATTGAACATCCCGAGAAAAGAGGTCTTGTACACCATCCAACATGATAACCTCCTTAAAAAGCCTAGAAAGTTGATGGAGACTGAAGTCATGAAGAAATCTAAGAAATACTGCCACTTTCATAAACAAAAGGGGCATGACACCGATGAGTGCTTCAATCTCCCAGACGAGATCAAGAGATTGATTAGGCAGGGCCACCTCAAAAAGTACATAGCCGTGGATACCCGACTGAAGGGGGAAAAACCAACCGGACTCCCCATAGAGAAAGGTTGGTTAGCCCAAGGAGAGAAGATAAAGGAAAAAGGCCCACCAAAAAAGATCGCCCACCCATCAGAGGGGTGATTGACATGATTATAGGAGGTCCCATTGGGGGGGACTCTAAGTCCACTCAAAGGCAAACATAGAGAAGGCTCGAGTCCAATAAAGCTTTGGTTGTGGAGATAACTTTTCACCTCATAACAAGCGCAGAATCCATTTCATTTACTAATGTCGACTTGGCCCACCTTGAGGGCAGGAATGTCGATCACAAGATAGATTGCTCAATGGTCATTTTCATGGAGATTGTGAACTTTGAGGTGCGCAAGGTTCTGATTGACAATGGCAGCTCAGCGAATGTCATCTTCTTATTTACCCTAAAGAGGATGAACATGGGCAAGTTAAAATTCCAGCCTGGGTGCACGCCGCTGGTTGAATTTAGGGGGTCGAAGACCATACCGGAGGGGTCGATTAACTTGTCCACATCTTTTAGGGAGACTTCTCGAAGAAGAACATTAATGTTGAATTACCTTGTGGTCAATGCCCCATTTGCCTATAATGTCATCATTGGCTTACCTACCCTCAATGACTTTCGTGCTATTATGTCTACTTATCATTTGAAAGTCAAGTTTCCAACCCTAGTCGGCATGGGCGAGCTTTTATGCAACCTGAAGGAGGCATGGAAATGTTATAACATCTCGGTCAAGCCAATCGAGCAGAAAACTCAATCGTAACTGAAGACTTAGGAAGATGCCTCTGTAGCAGAAATCAAAAAGACCCAGGTCGGCAAGAAGTGGAAGCTGGAGGACACCAGAGTAGAGCCTGTCGGGAAATTCAAGACTATTGAGCTTGAAAAGGGTAACCCCAAAAGTATTGGAATAGACTTAGGCCCCCACTTGGAGTATCTTATGGTCGATTTCTTGAGGAAAAATGTCGATCTCTTTGCATGGAAAGTATCCGACCTGCAAGGGATCGACCCTAATATCTTTGTGCATTGCCTCAATACCAATCCTTTATACAAGCTGGTTAGACAAAAGATAAGGATGTTTAATGCCGAAAGGATGCAAATCATCGAAGAGGAGGTTAGAAAACTCTTAAATGTAGGGTATATTATAGAAATTCAGTATTCCTCTTGGCTTTGTAATGTTGTCCTAGTCCCAAAAACTGAGGGACAGTGGTGGATGTGTAATGATTTTACTGATTTGAATAAAGCATGCCCTAAGGATCCTTACCCCCTACCTCGGATAGATATACTAGTTGATTCAACTGTTGCGTGCGAATTGTTAAGTATGATGGATGCATTTTAAGGCTATCATCAGATCTTCATGGCACCCGAGGATAGGGATAAAACATCTTTTGTTGTTCATAACAGGTTATGTTACTTTTTTGTCATGTCGTTCGGTTTGAAAAATGCTGGGGCAATTTATAAGCGATTATTCAACTTCATGTTCAAAGACGAGGTCAAAAAATTGATGAAAGTTTACGTTGATGACATGATAGTCAAGACAGAAAAATCTCAAGACCACTTGCTCGACTTTAGTCATACTTTTGGGATATTGAGGGCATTTGGATTGAAGTTGAACTCGAATAAATGCACATTTAGGGTCCGAGGAGAAACATTTCTGGGCTATATGGTCAACCAAAGAGGCATTGAGGCCAATCCAAAAAACATTCAAGCAATCTTAGATGTCACCCATCTGAGAACGGTTTGGAAAGTTCAGAGACTGGTTGGGAGAATCATGGCTTTGGGAAGGTTCATCGTGAGATTAGCCGACAAAAGCCTTTTCTTTTTCAAAATTCTCAGAAATGCTAAAAAGATGAGTTTTTGATGGACAAAACAGTGCGACCAGGTGCTAATCAAGTTGAAGTAGTATTTGGCCTTACCCCCAATATTGGCAAAACCCAAGCTGGAAGAAGTACTTCTGATATACTTAGCAGTCTTAGAAGCGTCGATCAATTCAGTACAGGTATCGACCCGAGATGGCAACAATCGATCAGTATACTATTGTAGTAAGTCACTCCAAGGCTCAGAACATAATTATTTGGAGATTGAGAAGTTTACATTGGCCTTAGTGACCGTTGCTTGAAAGCTGAGACCGTAGTTCCAGTCTCACTCTATTATAGTGCTAACAAACTAGCTATTGAAGCAAGTGTTGGCGAAGCCTGATGCATCAAGCACATTGACCAAGTGGGCGATCGAACTTGAGGAGTTCAACATCAGTTTTCAATCTCAAACGGCCATTAAAGCACATGTACTTGCCGACTTTAATGCAGAGCAAGTCGACTTACCCGATAAGAGTATCGTTGTCCCTCTTGTTTGGACTTTGCACGTCGATGGGTCATTGACCATATCTGGGAGAGGAATTGGGATCACTCTTCACTCCCCAGATGCTGAGAAGTATGATTTTGCAATCAAATTGGATTATATAATCACAAACAACGAAGTTGAGTATGAGGCCCTGCTGGTAGGAATGAGAATGGCGCTTGGGCGTAGGGTCAAACACTTGGTCATAATTATGGACTTCCAGTTAGTGGCAGAGCAGGTCGGTGAAAATTTTGAAGCTAAAGAATAGTCGATAGCCTGGTACTTAGCCTAGGTAAAGAGGTTGCAGCAATCGTTCAAAAGATTTACTCTTAGCTAGGTCCCTCGATCTGATAATGAGTGGGAAGATGCCTTTTCCAAGTTTGCTAGCTCAATCAAAGGAACAAGAGACAAGAAAATCACATTTTTGGTCTTAGACAGGCCATCAGTTGCACTCTCTGATGAAAATCTTATAACCGCCATTGACGAGATGATTGTTTCTTGGCAAATCCCAATAAAACTATATCTCAGCCAAGGTATTATCCCTAACGACAGGAATGAGGCTCTGCACCTTTGAGGTCAAGCCTCCAAATTCACCCTTGACTAGCACGGTCAATTTTACAAAAGATCCTTCGTCGGACCCCCCTTGAGATGCTTGGATCAGGATTAGGCGTTACAAGTGTTGCAGGACGTTCATGCAAGCATGTGTGGCAACCATTCTAGAGGGAGGTCCCTTGCCCACAAAATAATCAAATATGGATACTTTTGGCCAATGTTGTTGAAAGATTCGATGGATTTTGCACACAAATATACATCATGCCAAGTCCATTCCAACCTGCCATACCAGCCAACCACACTGATGGTTAATGTTCAGATTTCCTGGCTATTTGATCAGTGGGGAATCAATATAGTGGGCTCCTTGCCAAGATCAATAGGGTAGCGGAAGTTTATAATCTTAGCAGTTGAATATTTCACCAAGTGGGTTGAAGTTGAGGCTATCCCTAAGATAATGGACGCAGTCATAAAAAGTTTTATATGAAAAAATATCATTTGCCATTTTGGCCTGCCCAAGGTACTTATTTCAAATAACGACACTCAGTTTCAGAGTAAGAACACAAGAGGTTGGTGCGAGGCCTTGGGGATCGTACAACATTTTACGTCGGTGGGAAATCCTTAGTTGAATGGTCAGATTGAGGTGACCAACCAGACTGTTCTCAACTAATTGAAGACCAAAATTCAAGATACCGAGGCTAATTGGGCAGATGACCTACTCGGCGTGCTATGGGTTTACAGGATAACTCCTCGAACAGCCACCAGTCATACCCCTTACAGCTTAGTATATGGGTGGAAGCAGTCATACCTTTAGAATTGATCCAACATACTACTCAGGTCATCCACTTCCACCCACTAAGAAACACATCGAAGAGGAAATTGGATCTCAAAACTATTGATGAGCGTTGACAGGAGGTTTATAATACTATGCAATGCTACAGATCAAAGATGACCCAGAACTATAATAAAAGGATCAAAGAGCGTCGTTTCAACATTGGGGAACTTGTCCTCAAGAAGGTGGAGGTCTCCAAGAA
>JACGDI010005351.1:401478-418030 GCA_014898725.1 Jacaranda copaia
AACTTAGGGGGCTGAAAATGAAGAAATCTTTCTAGAGCTCAATCTTTAGCCACGAGTTGAGCTGGTGGCCTAACTATTGCCTCTCTCTGATACACAGGTCACATTGGTTGCACAACTGAAGGAGTTTGTGATACCTCCTCTCTCTACTCAGCCCAAGAATAAGGAGAAACTCTTTGTTTGGGAACACAATGGTCTTGAAATTGCTATCTAGGAGGTCACCCTTGTCAACTAAATTGGGGTGGTGCAGGCGAGGGACAGTGCTATGGGATGCTATCACAGTTTCAAGATTTCATGAATATCTCAACCTGTAATTGAAAGTTGAAGTCAACATCCTAATTCTCAATATCCCATCAATAATTCAGGTTTTAATAAAGAAAATAATATAAGTTAAGTAAATTTTCAAAAATCATAACAGGAAAGAAAAGTTAAAAATAATTTTCCCCAAAAGTAATACATTATTATAATATAAGTTAGCAATAGCATATTACAAAAGCATATATACAAATCAAAGGTAGCAAAATTAGCTATGCTAATGGAATGCCCAATCATAGACAAAATGATAAGGCATTCGAAGAAAAAGAGGGAAAAAAAGATATCAGTCATAATCACAAAGTTATCCGCCGTGGTTACAAAGTTTGATAATTAGAAGCTATCAAATACTGTCCTGCTAACATACTATAATAGTACAATGCCAAGACTCGCATCTAATATTTCTCATCAATGATGTCAGATAGCTCACTTGCCTCGTATGTCGTCTACTGATTTTCTTCATCATCTATCTCAAGTGGTGCTATGACTGAACGTTTAGGATCACATCCGCATTGAGGGATTCTTTGGGTTTCTCCTCAAACTCCTTTTCTAATTTTTCTTTTGGTTCAACCTCTAGTTTGCCTTAGGTTTCAATGCTCACTCCTATTGCTATTGACCCTATCTTTGATTAAGAGCGGGGATCCAACAAATACTTGATGGACTGGCCTTTACGTCTATCCCAAGACCAACTCCAATGGACTGATCATTAGCTTTGCAATAGTAGTCCATCGCTCAACCCATCTTGTGTACCACTGGGTGAGGACGAGATCAAGGATTGAAGCTCTTGGATCTACGCTTCAATGATATTAACTTGAAGGCGCTCCCGTTCAAGGTCACGTATGACTCGATCATGCAGATAGTCCTGACCACCCAGCATTCCTTTCAAAGTATGCACCTCTTCTTAAACTTGATGAAGGTGTTCATTTTACCCATAAAATTTCTCTTCCAAAGTCCTGAAAATCTTTCTAATATTCTTTCTTTCTTTTTTCAACTCCTTGATCTCGTCCTCTAAAGTCTTATTATTTTGGTCGTTCATAGGCACCTTTCTTTTGTTAGATCTGCTAGCCATTCTACAACAATTCAAGAATTAATCAAGTAATAAAATTCAAAATCCAAGCCATAGGATCCTATTATACTCTATTGGTTCTGCTATGACTTAACGATCATGTTAATACCTTAAGTGCACATTAGAAATGACCCAAATAGAGGTCACTGAGGGTTTTATCACACATTCACCTAGGTTATCTAAACCTAGACTCTGATACGACTTCTATAACACTCCACCTTGGGACAACACCAAAGCTAAGGCACTACTCTGATTTAGACTTAATTATCAAAGTTACAATTCAACAATGGGCCTATAAATTATAACATCTCAAAATTTAAACACTAATTCAACTCCAACACTACTAAATAAAACCAAAAAATAGATATATCATAAAAGTTCAGGGAACTTAGTTAAATTACAATCTCTGACAGAACACGCTACCATTTCCATCTTAGACTACAATCTTCAAATAAAATATATACATCACAACATCTCTAAGGTCAACCAAATAGTCACAAGTTCCACACTTAATTTGGCAATTCTATTAGAAAACAACCATATACTTCATTCCAAACTGATCGTCCACCAGAGCCCATCCCTATCTGAAAGATTATGAAATACAGAGGGGTAAGTCCAAAGACTTAATGAGGAATATGTAAAAGTAACAATAGTATTTACCAAGGATAAACTTAACTCGATAAAACATAATTTTTTATCAAATTGAATATAATAGAATTCAGAAAAATAGACTATATAGAAAAGCAAATAGAAAACTCTCCTACCTTATTACTCCAAGAATAGATTACAGGCAGACATAAATCATTGAGGCAAATCAAACCAAAAGCATATGCATTCTAAGAAAAAGGCTTATAAGACATGTATTGCAGATTCACCTTATATTAGATAGAAAGATAATTTACTAAGCGTAATAGCTTGGTATATGATAGATGCCTATACGGACTATATAGCGCACCACTGATACCTAGGGAAAATCTCTAGTGTATTGCTCATACCCAGTGGGAAAAATCCCAAGCATACAGTTGGCACCCATGGGGAAATCCCTAGCATACCGGTAACTTCCATAGAAAAATCCCTAGCATGTCCCTAAATAACCAAACAGATTGCCCAGTATGGCCTTTAGCCAATATAATCACAATACAGCGAATAGAATAACCACTTATACAGATGTCTAGAGGGAAATCCCTAGCACACTATCAATTTAAGATCAACAAATCAGACAGAGCAGAACAAAATGCCACTAAGGCAACATAAAATAGTAAATGGAACACGGATGAGCCAGCATGGCCAATAAACATAGAACTAATAATAGATATACCGACAAGGTAATAGATATAGTATAGATAGTACAGATACAAGATTGACAGATATTAGAATAACAGATAATGAATGAAAGTTTTGGGTGCCAAAATAAATAGAAAATAGAACTGACATCAGAGATAACCCTCAAAGGGGTATTCAAGTCAGATAACAGATAATAGATAACAGATGAATTTCAAACATAGTTTAGAATACAATTTAGAAATACTAAAACCCAAACAGAGGCTTATTACAACCACAGATAAGAAATGTAACACCAGATTGGCAAACCCTCACTGGGGTTTCCAACATTCTTAGAGTAGGTTAAACAAAGCAATAACCTAGAGTAGGAGACCCTCACCTTTTGCAGTCCCAATTAGCAATAGTCAAGATCGAATTTACTGCTCGTCAGTGTCCAGTTCATTGTCACCTAATTAGAAAATCTATGAATCAAAATTCATGTTCAATCCCAATAAACTTATAGAAATGCATAAAGCATTCTAATGCCTTATCTATCATCAGGATAAGACAGATTAAGATCCTTCTATACAAAAATTCTCTAGAATCAATATTTACACATAAATCTCTAGTTAAATTCCCATTCCAACACCTTATAATAGTTCCCAATATCAAACGTCATATTCAACTTATTATTAACCAACATATGAGTCCAAAATTCATATTACCCATCTCCTTATTCCTCGCATAGGAAAATAATTATAAAAATACATATATCAATTCAAAGGTTTAATCCAAACAAAAACTAGCAACTGTATACATGCATGCACATACATATAACATGCACTTAACCAATAAAAATCCGATATCACTAATGAGGGCTTGAAATCATAAATCAATATCACCCAGATGTTACCTTATCAAAACGAGTAGACTGTCTCTTTGCCACCACAGAAAAACTCAACTCTGCCATAGAATTTTTTCTGTCAATGTGAGAATTCCGACACTACCTTCCATTTCCAATTTTGAGCAACATTGATGTCGAAAATGGGCCAAAAATTGCCAAATTCTTTTTTCCTTTGTCATGCTCTGATTACCATCCCACAACCATTGGAGTTGCCATGTAGGGGTTCCACTGAGCTCCTTATGTCAAATGCTCCCCAACCCAACCCTTAGAATAGATAATGGCTGCTGGAAAATGCAAAGCCCAACTACCATCGTGGCTTGTCACCTCAGTCCGCCTTTCGTCGCCATTGGGGTGAGGAGTTTAAGTGGCTGAGGGGAAAAGATTGGTGGTTTTAGAAGGTTGAAAAAGCTACTGGAGAAGTTGGTCGACTGTGGTAGTAGTGGATTGATGAAGGAAAGAAAAGAAGAGGAAAAATGGAGAAGGAAAAGAAAGAAGGAAAAAGGAAGGAAAAAGTGAAGAAGAAAAGGGCCCTTGCTCAATGCTTTAATCTCATTTTCATTTTTTCAAGTTTTTTTAATGAAATTTTAAATTATGCAATTTTACACAAAATTTATAAAAAATTACGATTAGCCCTAAATTATTCAAAAGTTAACATAATTTAGTCTACAAAAATTATAATTTAGCCCACAAAAATTTTAAAATAATTAGTAATGTGAAATTCATAAAATTTCCAAATAATGATAGAATCGTATATTATAAATAAAATAAATAAAATTTTAGGGGTGTTACAAACCTCCCCCTCTAAGAAAATCTACTCCCCAGATTCTCACCTAAATAGTGAAATAGCTCAGGATATTATTGGAGCATGAGATCCTCCTACTCCCAAGTTGTTTCTTCAACATTATGATTATGTTATAGCACCTTCACCTAAGAAATCTTTTGATTCCTAAGTTCTCGAAACTTTCTATCTATGATCCGAACTAGTTGCTCCTCATATGTTAGGTCATCTTCTAGTTCTATGTGTTCATGAGATATGATATGAGATAGATCTGGATAATACTTCTATAGTTGTGACACATGAAAGACGTCATGTATTCTGGCTATACTTTGGGGTAACACCAAATGATAAGCCACTTGTCCAATTCTTTCGCATATCTCATATAGCCCCACATATCTTGGACTTAGTTTTCCACCTTTGCCTATTCTTCTGATCCCTTTCTACGGCGACACCTTGAGAAACACTCTATCACCAACCTCAAATTCCAAGTCCTTTCTCAGCTATCAACATAATTCTTCTGTCGGTCCTGAGTAGCCTTCATTCGCTGTTTTACAATATGTACCTTTTCTATAGTCTCTTAGATTAGTTTAGGCCTTATAATCCCTAGAGACTCTTTAGTAGTACCTTTATATTCCGCTAAATCCCAATATAGTGGGGATTAACACTTTCAACCATATAATGCCTCATATGGTGCTATTTGAATAATAGACTGATAGCTATTGTTATAGGCAAATTCAATTAGAAGCAGATGTCGAGTCCAACTTCCACCAAAGTCTAGAACACATGCCCGCAACATATCCTTCAAAATTCGAATGACTTTCTCTGACTTTTCGTTGGTTTAAGGATGAGCTGTTGAACTAAATTGCAATCTTGTTTGCAGATATCTCTATAAACCCTTCCAAAGTTTTGATATAAATTTAGGGTCCCTATCAAACACAATACTCACTGGGATTCTGTGCAACTTGACAATCTCCTTAATGTATAATTTTGCCAATTTCTCGACGTTATAGTCAATTTCAATTGGTAGAAAGTGTGAGAACTTTGTTAATCGATTTACTACTAGTCAAATACTGTCATAACATCCTCTGGCCTTTAACAAACCAGTCACAAAGTTTATAGTCACTTGTTCCTATTTCTAATCTGGGAAGGGGAGTGGCTACAATAAACTTGATGGTCACTGGTGTTCCACTTTCACCAACTAGTAGGTCAAGCATTTTCGCACAAAGTTTGCTACATCTTTCTTCATACCATTCCACCAGAATTGTTTCTTTAAGTCCTAGTATATCTTTGTTCCTCTAGGATATACGGTGTACCTTGCTCAATGTGCCTCTTCTAATATCCTTTATTTCATCTTTTCTAGTACGCAGATTCTGTTTCAATAGAGTAGGATACCTTGGCTATCCATGCTAAACGCAGAATCTATAAAGATTTTAATTATTTCTTTCTGTTTCAACATCCAGTTCTCTATGGATTGAACTTGTTGGATTTCTTCATACAAATCAGGTTGTACTCTTACTATTGCAATCCAGACTTGTTATTTTGGACTTATTATAGCACTTTCTTTCAACTTTTTTGATGTCTTTACGCCTTGCAGATGAGCCTTTCCTAGTTTCTAAGTCAGAGCATCGGCTACTACATTCACTTTTCTAGGATGATAATTGATGGATAAGTCATAATATTCTAAGAATTCCATTATTCTTCATTGTCTCATGTTCAAATCCTTTTGCAAATATAGATAATTGAGGCTTTTATGGTTTGTGTACACGTCAAATGTAGCCCCATAAAGATAGTGCCTCCATTTCGATAGTGCAAAGATAACTGCTACCAACTCTGAATCATATGTGGGGTAGTTTTCCTTATAAGGTTTTAACTTCATGGATGTGTAGGTAATAACACGTCCTTTCTACATTAACACACATCTTAACCCTTTATATGAGATGTCTATATACACCACAAAATCTTTCAACCCATCTGCAAGGGCTAACACTTGTGTCGTAGTTAAACGGTTCTTTAGTTCTTCAAAGCTCTTCTCTCACTTTTCATTCTAAATAAATGGCTCATCTTTCTAGGTTAACTTAGTTAGTAGGCTAGCTATCTTGGAGAAGTTTTGAACAATTCTTCAATACTAACCGATCAATCCTAGAAAGCTTCAAATCTCCATAACACTCTCAGGCCTTTTCAAATTGACAATCACCTTTGTTTTGGAGGGGTCAATTTCTATTCCATTTTAATTGATTACATGACCCAGGAAAGCTACTTTTTCTCTCCAGAACTTGTACTTACTGAACTTGGCATACATCTGATGTTCTCTTAGAGTCTTTAGAATTATGTGTAAGTGCTTCTTGTGCTTTTCTTTGGACTTAGAGAAAACTAAGATATCATTAATAAAGATGACCACAAATTGATCCAAATAGGGTCTGAATATCCAGTGCATCAAACTATGAATACTGCTGGGGCGTTAGTTAGGCCAAATGGCATCACTACAAATTCGTAGTGGCCATATTAAGAATTGAAAGCCGTTATTGGAATATCCTGTTCTCTAATCTTCAACTAATAATACCCAAACCTCAAATCTAGCTTTGAGAAGATTCTTGATCCCTACAGGAGGCCAACTAACTCTTCCACATGGGGTAATAGATACTTGTTCTTGATGGAAACTTTGTTCAATTCTTGATAATCGATGCACATTCTCATAGACCCATCTTTTTTCTTGAAAAAAAGCATGGGAGCTTTCCAAGGCAACATGCTATGTTTGATAAACTTCCTTTCTAACAACTCATGTAGCTAACTCTTCAATTCCGTAATGTAACACCCCTAAAATTTTATTTATTTTATTTATAAAATATGATTTCATTGTTATTTGAAAATTTTATGAATTTTACATTATTAATTATTTTAAAAGTTTGGTGGGTTAAATTATAATTTTCATATACTTAATTGTGTATACTTTTGATCAATTTGGGGTAAATCATAATTTTCTAAAAATTGGGGGAAAAATTGTATAATTTAAAATTTTAATAAAAAAAAGGTCAAAAATTAGATTTAGAAATTGGGCAACCACTTTTTTCCTTTTTCTTCTTCCTTCCTTTTCTTCTTCCTTTTTCTCTATTTTTTTCTTCTTCTTCTTCACCGAGGCTACGTCACCATCTCTAGCCCATTTTCTATGGTTTTTTCTTCCACTCCAACCAACCAAATTCTTCCCCTCACCACTACCAACACTTCCCACACCTTAGAACCACCAACTGGGCGGCAAAACAACGGCGATCAATGGAGGATCGAGGCGTGCATGTTACGGGGTTGTTGAGTTTTTTCTTTTCTAATGATGATTCTCCATTTCGATGGTAGGGTTGGGAAGATCCTGATGAGAGGATCGTAGCGGTACCTTTGCATGGCAATTCCAACAATGACAAGGTGGTGATTAGAGCTCGTCAGAGAAAAAGAGAAAGTGGGGGTTTTTGGCCCATTCTAGTATGTACACTGCCTAGAATTGGAAATGAAAAGTGGCATTGGAATCCTTGTGATGAGAGGAATAATCTGGTGGTAAAGTTTCACTTTTCAACGATAGACGACGGCCGACAATGGCGGTCCGGCGGTGGCAAGGGGACAGTCTCCTCATCTCGACGTTGTGATTGTTCCAGTACTTTTAGTTCTTGATTCTAAGTATTCATTAGTGAGATTTGATATTTATATGATTATTGCATGTTATATATATGTATATATATGCATCTTATAGTTAGTTTTATCCAGGTCGAGCCTTTGAGTTGATATAGGTATTTTGATGACTATTTTTCTATGCGAGGAATAGGGTTATAGGAGATATGAATTTGGAATTGTATGTTGGTTAATAATAAGTTGAATATAAATTTTGATATTGGGAATCATTATAAGTTAAATTGTGTTGGAATGGGAATTTGATTAAGAATTTATGCATGAATGTTGAATCTGGAGAAGCTTAACTCGTGGCACATTTTCTTGATTCGGTAATGACGAGCTAGGTACCAACGCATAGTAAGATTGGTTTTTGGCTATTGCTATTGGGACTGTAAGAGGTGAGGGTCTCCTACTCTGGGTATTGCTTTGTTAAGTTATTCTAAATTATTGAAAAACCCTATGAGGGTCTACCAATTTGGCATTATATTTCTTATCTATGGTTAGAATAAGCCTCTGTGTGGGTTTCTCTATTTTTGAATCATATTCTAAATTGTATTTAGAATTTGTCTGCTATCTGTTATCTGTTATCTACTTTGAATACCCCTGTGAGGGTTATCTCTAATGTCGATTTTCTTTTCTATCTATTCTGATGCCCAAAACTTAAGTCTGTTATCTGTCTATCTCGTATCTATACTATCTGTACTGTATCTATTACCTTGTCAACATATCTATTATCAACTCTGTATTCATTGGCCGTGCTGGCTTACCTGTTCCATTTACTATTTTATGTTGCCTCGGCGATATATTATTTTATTCTATTCTATTATGTTCTGTTCTAATCTATTACTTGGAAACCGACAGTGTGCTAGGGATTTTCCCCTGGGCATCTATACAAGTAGTTATTCTATTATCTGTATGGTGATATGTGGGCCAAGGGCCATACTGGCTGATTTGTTTGGTTATGTAAGGGCATGCTAGGGATTTCCCCCTGGATGTTATTGGTACGCTAGGGATTTCCCCCTGGGTGCCAACCATACACTAGAGATTTTTCCCTGGGTATGGGCAATACACTAGGGATTTTCCCTAGGTATCCGCAGTATGTTATACAGTCCGTATAGGCATCTGCCACATACCAAGCTGTTACGCTTAGGTAATTTTTTTGTCTGTCTGGTATAAAGTGAATCTACAATGCATATCTTACAATTTTTCTTGGAATGCATATGCTTTGGGATTGATTTGCCTACATGATTCTGTCATCCTGTAATCTGTTCTTGGAGCAATAAAGCAGGAGAGTTTTCTGTTTGCTTTTTGGTACTGTTTGTCTATTTTTCTGAATTCTGTTATATTCATTCTGAAAATGATATCTTATCAAATTGAGTTTCTCCTCGATAAACACTGTAGTTACTTATACTTATCCCTCACTAAGTCTTTGGACTTACCCCCCTGTATTTCATAATCTTTCAGACAGGGATGGGCTCTGGTGGACATCAAGATGGAATGACATATATATAGTTGTTTTGTAGTAGGACTGGAGCCATTATTAAGTATGGAGTTTGTAACTATTTGATTGATCTTATAAACTTTGTGATGTATCTATTTTTTTGAAGTTTGTAGTATAAGATGAAATGATAGTTTAATCCTTCATAGACTATAATATGACTTCGTCCCCTGAACTTTTGGTATTTCCCTTTCGTGGATTATTAAGAATTTATGGAATGGTATTAGTATTTATTTTAATATAGTTGAATGAATGGGCCTACTGTTGAACTATACTCTAAGAAATAAGTTTGAATCAGAGTAGTGCCTCAACTTAGGTGCTGTCCTTAGAAGAGGCGCTACAGGCATGGTATCAAAGCTTAGGTTTAGATAACTTAGGTGTGAATGTGTGATAGAACCTTCAGTGATCTCTATTTGGGTTATTTTGATTGTGCACTTAAGGTATTGACATGATTGCTAAGTTATAGTAGGATCGATAGTTTAGTAAGATCCTAAGGCTTAGATTTAGGCTTATATTACTTGATTTTATTGGGATGAAATCTTGAATTATTGCAGGATGGCCAGCGGATTTGACAAAGGAAAGGCGCCTGCGAATGACCAAAATAACAAGAACTTAGAAGACAAGATCAAAGAATTGAAAGAGGAAAGGAAGAATCTCAGAAAGATTTGTAGGACTTTGAAAGAGAAATGTTATGACCAACATGAGCATCTTCATGAGGTTCAAAAATAGGTGCATACTTTGAAAGGTATGTTGAGTGCTCAAGATTATCTGCATGATCGACTCATGGGTGATCTCAAATGGGAGCGTCTTTGAGTTAATATTGTTGAAGCACAGATCCAAGAGCTTCACTCTCTATGGGCTAACATAGAGGCAACATTTCAGGCTTTTCAATCTAATTATAGGAGATCAGTATAGGTTCCTCACCCAATCATGGAGGAGATGGGTCGAGCGTTGGACTACTACTATAGATCTATCGATCAGGTCATTGAAGTTGGTTCAGGGATAGATGTAGAGGCCAGCCCTTCAGGCATTCACCGGATCCCCACTCCTAATCAAGGACAGGGTCAACAACAACAAGAGTGAGCTTCGGAACCTAAGGAAGAGCTAGAAGCCGAACAAGAAAAAGAATCATAGAAGAAGTCTAAGGAGGAACTAGAGGAAGCCCCCAATGCAGATGTCAACCTAGAACCTTTAGTCTTAGCGCCACTTGAGATAGATGACAAAAAAGATTAGTGGATGACAGATGAAACAAGCGAGCCATCTGATATCACTAATGAGGACGAAGATTTAACGTGAGTCCTAGCATTGTAGTATTTAGTAGGTTGACAGGCTGTTTGATGGCTCCTAATATTCAACTCTTGTAACCGCAATAGACAACTTTATGACTATAACTAATATCTTTTCCCTTTTTTCCTGTGAATGTCCTATCATTTTATCTTTGATTGGACGTTCTGTTAACATAGCCAATTTTGCTACCTTGGATTGTATATACGCTTTTGTAATCTAATGTTGCTAATCTATATTATGCTAATATATGACTCTTAGAGAAAATTATTTTAAATTTTTTCTTCTTCTGTTATGAGTTTTGAAAGTTTACTTAATTTATATTGTTTTCTTTATTGAAACCTGAATTATTGAAGGGATATTGAGAATTGGGATGTTGACTTCAATTTTTAATTTCAAGTTGAGATATTCCTGAAATCTTGAGACAGATGGCATCCTGTGATAGTGTCCTTAGACCTACACCACCTTGATTGGGTAGGCAAGGAAGACCTGCCAGATAGTGATTTCAAGGCTAGCATGCCCCCAACTAGGAGTTTCGGCTCATTCGCGAACTAAATAGAGAAAGGAGGTATCACAAACTCCTTCGGTTAGATAGAAAGTGAGACTTGCATATTAGAGAGAGCCAGAGGTTAGGCTACCAACCCATCCCATGGCAGAAGATTGAGCCCTAGAAAGATTCCATCATTTTCAACCCCCAAAGTTCCATGGGGAACCAAATAACCGAAAGGCTAAAGAATGGGTAAAAGATCTTAAGGTCATATTTGATAAACTACACTACCCTGATAAATAGAAGGTTTGGTTTGCCATATTCCTCTTGGCGGGATCTGCTAGAAGTTGGTGGAAAATGATAGATTGTCGCTGGATAGCTTCAGGAACCCAAAGGACATGGGATAATTTCACTGAGGAATTCATGGATAAGTATATACCTCTGGTGGTCAAGTAATCCAAGAAACATGAGTTCATGAATTTGATCCAAGGAAATCAAACTATTAGTCAGTATGAGGCAACCTTCAACCGGCTTATCCAATATGCGCCCTATGCTCAGAATAATGAAAGCCGACAAATTCAACGATTTATCCAAGGACTACGGCCAGAGTTAAGATGGGGTCTAGCCATCTTTGATTTACCAAATTTCAACATAGCAGTTAGTAAAGAACTACAACTAGAATCGAAGCTGTAGGAAATTAAAAAGATCAAAGAAAAGGGTAGAAAAGGAAAATCATCTCCAAGTGGACCAAGTGGCACTAGCAAAAAACCATGGGGGCCACAAACTGAGGGTGCAACTCAGAGGAATACCCAGGCCTATGGAATGGTGAATCGAGTTCAAGAAAAGACACCAGTAATATATGGATTTTGTGGGTCAGCAGGGCATGAGGATGTGAACTGTTAGTGAAAATGGGGTAAATGCCTATGGTGTGGTAGTAGCCAGCATCATGTGAACGATTGCCTAGGAAAGAAAGATCCAGTTCTGACAGGAAAAGAAAAGTAGAAAAACCAGGCCCGTGCTTATGCACTCACTTAAAAAGATGCACCAAATCCTAATGAGGTAGTAGAAGGTATGATCACTATTTCTAAAACTCTTGGTAAAGTGTTATTGATCCCGATGCTTCCTATTCTTTTATATCTGTTGAATTCTCTGTAAAACTGAATATGCAACCTGAAACTATGGCATATCAAGTAAAAGTGAGAACACTATTGAGGGTAGGACTAGTAACTAAAATCATATGTCGGGATTGCCCGATTGTGATTGAAAGCTGAGTGTATCCAGCCAATTTAATACAGATGCCTATACAATGATATGATATAATTCTTGGAATGGATTGGCTGTACAACCACCAAGCATCACACTCGGGAGAGGGACGTTGATATCTTCACATTCTTCTGTAGATAAAACCTCTTCGATATCGATCAATTTAGCTGTAGAAGCAAGACAGATTCTGAATGAGGGTGGGCAAGGATTCCTGGGATACCTTATCAACAAACCTCAGGACACGAACAGAGTTGAAGCAGTAGAAGTGATAGCAGAATACCCTGAAGTATTTCCTGAGGAGTTATACTCACTGCCCCCTAACAGGGACATAGAGTTTGTTATTCATACTCTCACAAAAGCTATGCTATTTTCAAAAACTCTGTACTGAATGGCACCTGCTGAACTTAAGGAATTGAAGAGTCATCTGCAGGAATTGTTAGAGAAGAAGTTTATTAGACCTAGCACATCACCTTAGGGAGTTCTAGTGTTGTTTATCAGGAAAAACGATGGATCTATGAGAATGTGCATCGATTATCGAGAATTGAACAAGGTTACTATTAAAAACAAGTACCAACTACCTCACGTAGAAGAATTATTTGACCTTCTACAGGGATCAAGAATCTTTTCAAAGTTGGATTTAAGATAAAGGTATTGTCAGCTGAAGATTAAAGAAGAGGATATTCCAAAGATGGCTTTCAATTCTCAATATAGCCACTATGAATTTGTGGTAATGCCATTTGGCCTAACCAACGCCCCAGCAACTTTCATGGATTTGATGCACTGGATATTCAGACCCTATTTGGATTAATTTGTGGTCATCTTTATTAATGATATCTTGGTTTTCTCTAAGTCTAGAGAAGAGCACAGGAAGCACTTACACATAGTTCTAAAAACTTTGAGATAACATCAGATGTATGCTAAGTTTAGTAAGTGTGAGGTCTTGATAGAGAAGGCAGCCTTCCTGGGTCATGTAATCACTCAAAATGGGATAGAAGTTGACCCTTCCAAGATAGAAGTGATTGTCAATTGGAAAAGACCTGAGAATGTTACGGAGATTTGAAGCTTTTTGGGATTGGCTGGGTACTACCAAAGATTTATTCAAAACTTTTCCAAGATAGCCAGCCCACTAACCAAGTTGACCCAGAAAAATGAGCCATTTGTTTGGAATGAAGAATATGAGAAGAGCTTCCAGGAACTGAAGAACTATTTGACTACAACACCCGTATTAGCCCTTCAGATGGGTTGAAAGATTTTGTGGTATATATAGATGCCTCATGTAAGGGGTTAGGATGTGTGTTGATGTAAAAGGGGTGAGTTGTTGCCTATGCATCCAGGAAATTAAAGCCTCATGAGGAAAACTACCCCACACATGATCTAGAATTAACATCAGTTATCTTTGCACTATCAAAATGGAGGGACTATCTTTATGGGGCTACATTTGAAGTGTACATAAATCACAAAAGCCTCAAGTATCTACATTCGCAAAAGGATTTGGATATGAGACAACAAAGATGGATGGAATTTTTGGAAGATTATGACTTTTCCATCAATTATCATCCTAGAAAAGTGAATGTAGTAGCTGATGCTTTGAGTCGAAAAGCAAGAATGGCTGATTTAAAAGGTGTAAAAATGTTAGAAGAGTTAAAAGCAAGTGCTATGATAAGACTAAAACAACAAGTTTGGTTGTAGGAGTGAGAGTACAATCGAAACTATATGAAGAAATTCGATAAGCTCAAGCCAGGGAGAATCGGATGTTGAAACAGAAAGAGATGGTTAAAAGCTCTATAGAGTGTGAATTTAGCATAGATAGTCAAGGTATCCTACTCTATAGAAATAGAATCTGCGTACTAGAAAAGATGAGGGAAAGAATATTGGAAGAAGCACATCGAACAAGATACACTATGGATCCTGGAGGAATGAAGATGTACCAGGACTTAAAGAAACAATTCTGGTGGAGTGGAATGAAGAAAGATGTAATAGATTTTGTGCCGAAATGCCTAACCTACCAGTTAGTGAAAGCAGAACACCAGCGACCATCAGGTTTGTTGCAACCACTTCCCATCCCAAATTGGAAATAGGAACAAGTGACTATAGACTTTATGACTAGTTTGCTAAAGGCCAGAGGAGGTTATGATAGTATTTGGGTAGTGGCAGATCGTCTAACAAAGTCCTGACACTTTCTACCAGTTGGAACTGACTATAAGGTCGAAAAATTGGCAGAATTATACATTAAAGAGATTATCAAGTTGCACAGAATTCTAGTAAGTATTGTGTATGATAGGGACCCAAAATTCAAATCGAGACTTTGGAAGAGTTTACAGAGACATCTGGGAACAAGATTACAATTTAGTTCAACAGCACATCCTCAGACCGACGGACAGTTAGAAAGAGTCATTCAAATTTTGGAGGATATGTTGCGAGCATGTGTTCTGGATTTTGGTGGAAGTTAGACTCAACATCTACTTCTAATTGAATTTACCTATAATATTAGCTATCAGTCTATCATTCAAATGGCACCATATGAAGTACTGTACGGTCAAAAGTGTCAATCTCCACTATATTGTGATTTATTAGAATATAAAGGTACTACTAAAGAGTCTCTAGGAATTATAAGGCCTGAACTAATCGAAGAGGCTATAGATAAGGTGCATATTATAAAACAGCGGATGAAGGCTGCCCAGGACTAATAGAAGAGTTATGCTGACAGGTGGAGAAAAGACCTAGAATTTGAGATTGGCGATTGAGTGTTTCTTAAAGTATCTCCATGGAAAGGGATCAAAAGAAAAGGCAAAGGTGGAAAACTAAGTCCAAGATACGTAGGGGCCATATGAGATATGTGAAAGAATTGGACCAGCAACTTATCATCTATTGTTACCCCAGAGTTTAGCCGGGATACATGACATCTTTCATGTGTCACAACTACGAAAGTATTACCCAGATCCATCTCACATCATATCGCATGAACACATGGAACTAGAAGGCAACCTATCATATGAGGAACGACCAGTTCATATCATTGTTAAAAAGTTCCAAGAGCTTAGGAATCAAAAGATTCCTCAGGTGAAGGTGTAGTGGCGCAATCATAATGTTGAGGAAGCAACTTGGGAATAGGAGGATCTCATGCGCCAACAATATCCCAAGCTATTTCAATATTCAGGTGAGAATCTAGGGACCGGATTCTTTTAGGGAAGAAAGTGTGTAACACCCCTAAAATTTTATTTATTTTATTTATAAAATATGATTTCATTGTTATTTAAATTTTTTATGAATTTTACATTATTAATTATTTTAAAAGTTTTGTGGGTTGAATTATAATTTTCATATACTTAATTGTGTATACTTTTGATCAATTTGGGGTAAATCATAATTTTCTAAAAATTGGGGGAAAAATTGTATAATTTAAAATTTTAATAAAAAAAAAGGTCAAAAATTAGATTTAGAAATCGGGCAACCACTTCTTTCCTTTTTCTTCTTCCTTTCTTTCCTTCTTCCTTTTTCTCTCTTTATTTTGCTTTGTCTTCACCGAGGCTTCATCACCATCTCCGGCCTATTTCTTATGGTTTTTTCTTCCACTACAACCAACCAAATTCTTCCCCTCACCACAACCAACACTTCCCATACCTTAGAACCACCAATTGGGCAGCGGAACGGCAGTGATCGGAGGAGGACCGAGGTGTGCATGTTATGGGGTTGCTGGGTTTCTTCTTTTCCAATGATGATTCTCCATTCCAAGGATAGGGTCAGGAAGATCTTGATGAGAGGATCACAGCAATGCCTTTGCATGGAAATTCTGACGACGGCAAGGCAGTGATCTAAGCTCATTGGAGAAAAGGATAAAGTGGCGATTTTTGGCCTATTTTGGTGTGTACACTGCTTGGAATTGGAAATGGAAGGTGGCGTTGGAATACTTGTGATGAGAGAAACAATTTGGTGGTAAAGTTTCACTTTCCAGTGGCAAGGGGACAGTTTCCTCGTCTCAACGCGGTGATTGTCTTGGTGCTTTCAGTTCATGATTCCAAGTATTCGTTAGTGAGATTCGATATTTATGTGAT
>JACGDI010005351.1:424130-439148 GCA_014898725.1 Jacaranda copaia
GTTGTATGTTGGATAAATTTATATAATACCTGACCTTAGCTTAAGCCAAATCCACTAGAACAACCTAAATTAATCCTAATAAAATTTCATAAGCTTTAATGGTATATAAAAATTAGTATTGAATATTGTATGAGTGTTGATCTTAATCATACCCAATCTAACTTTGTTAACAAGTATGGATTTGAGCCTGACCTTCATGTTTATTTGTTGAGTTTGAGTTTGAGTATTAAAAATTTCATGGAATAGTAATATAACATATTATCTTCAATGAGATGTTACTCTTTGAGAGAAATTGTCATGTTAACCTTTTTTCTATAACTTCTTCAATTAGAAAATCAACATGAGCATTCAATTTAAAATAGATAGGATGATTAGATTTCCAAGTAAGTTTATAAATAAGAATATAAATAATCCTATGAATCATAAATTGTTGTGGCATGTTGAGCATTTTGTTGTAATTGGAATCAAATCTATTGGAATTTTTATTTAATTATATGTTTAAGAAGTGATTAAAACTTATGGATGAATGCTAATTTGTTTGGAATCCATAAGTTTTGTGTATATATAAAGGAGGAGACAAAAAGACAAAAGATTATTTATGTGGGAAATATCCCACATTGCTTGTAAGACAAAGTATGAGGGAATAAATGGAAGTATAAAAGGCTCTTTGTCTAATACAAGGCCACGTATCCCATATTGAAAATTTACCCAATGAGAATACACCTTATATGCGGTTCAAGTATTGATACTTGGTAAAATATCAATTAAGGGACTCATGAGGGTGTGCCTACATGAGTGCGCCACCGCCCCCATCCCAGCTTTATTCTGATGTGGGTGATTGGGCAAATTATTTCAGGCCTCAAGTTAGTCATTTTACTGAAAAGTCCAACTTTATTGGGAATTTTCTTTAAAATTTGAACTTTCAAATTCAAAATGTCAATAGACTGTTACAAAAATTGCCTGCTATTTCTGCAGTTATTAGGTTCATTGTATCTGGTCCAGAATATATCTAGACTAGAATGAACCTGGATATCCTGATACCTCTTCATGCCTATATATAGTTGCTGCTGAAGTTAGAATAAGACACATAACTAAGAATGAAATCTCTTTTCTCTTCTAATATCTGTCTAATATAGTGTTGTTTATCATTTTCTAGCAACTGAGTTGTGATTGAGGTGAAGCTTTTTGGAGTGGACCAAAAGGTTTCTAAGATTGTTTTATTTTGGAGGAAGTTTTGCTGAACTCTCTATACTGATAGGGACAATAATTTCTTCAAGGTAAACCATATTATGGTGATTTAATCTAAGCTTTGTTACTATACAGAACTCTAAGATAACTTTTTTCAATTTATATACTGACTTATGTAATTTCTATTCTTATATTCTAAGCTGGGATGTTTGCTTTTGGTTTAATCTTATGTTAAACTAAATTGCAATTGGATATTTTTTTTGGAATATATGTATGTTGGTTATTTCTAAAATATTCATTATACTATTTTTCAAATACTTTTCTATGATTATAAACTAGCTTGTTATTCTATTTTAGTCTGTTGGTTATAATCTAATATTATTTTCCAACAATCTTGAAGAAATTATCTATTTAAGTGTTTCTTAAAGTGTCTATTTGGAAATGGCATCTTCATTTGCAAGCAGTTATGGTGTTGGTTCATTGTTTTCCTCAAAAGTTAACCTTTTTGGCTTGCCAGAAAAGTTTGGGGGCTTGTTTTTCAAATGTTGGCAACAATGAATGAAAATCTGGTTCACAATGAAAAGTTTTCTTTCAATAATTTTAATGACTTAACCTGAACCCACTAATATTGACCCCAAAATAGCTAAAATAGCTAAGTGGACTAAGAAAGATCAATTAGGTTGAGGGATCATTTTTTCATAACTATTAAATGTTCTCTTCGATGTTTATTGCTTGAACTTGTACACTACTAAGTCACTGTGGGATGAGTTGGACCAAAAATATAATGCTAAAGAGAAATGGCTCGAGAGGTATTCTATTTCTAAGTTTTTGAAGTAGTGGATGGTTGAGGAAAAGTCTATAACTGAACAGACGCATGGATTGATCAACTTTGAGCATGCTCTTGTTGATGCTAAGATGAAACTTCCTGAGAAGTTTCTAGTCATGTCCATTGTGGATAAATTTCCCAAGTCTTAGGAGAACTTTGGAATGACACTCAAATGTCAAAAAGGGAAGTTGTCTTTGCATGATTGCATGATTGCAATCATTAATGAGGAAGAACACTAGAATCAAACTCATGGAGTTCCAATTGAGCACCAACCTAGGGCAAATGTGGTTATTGAAGAGAAGGAAATATTTAATAAAATGAACCAAATGAACTCAAAATCTAAGACATAAGTAAAAAAAAAAAACTAAAGCCAAGAAACCAAAAGCAAACAAATGATGCTAGAATTTAAGGGCAAGTAGGCCATTGGGCTAAGGACTATCCTTCTAGGAAAGCTAATGCCAAACCCAACTCAATTGCCCCCATAGTGGTCAACATGGTTGTTGGGGAGACTAGTGAAATAAAAGCTTTAGATAGGTACATAACTTTAAAACTTGAAGTTTGTAGTATTTACAAACCTTTTGACTGATTGGTAGACACTAGGGCAAACGTGCACATGTATGCTGACAAATTGCTATTTTTGTCTTATTAGCCAGTTGACTTCATAAAACCATCAAGAACTCCAATGCTACCAAGGTGCTTGGAATAGGATGCGTGGACCTAAAGTTTTCTTCGGGGTGCTTACTGTCTCTACTGAGAGTGCATCATATCCCTACTATATGGAAACATATTATCAGTGCTTTTGTAATAGTTAAGGAAGGCTATGAGCTTACTTTTAAGTTTAATGATTTTGTAATTCAGCACTTTTGTTTGTTTATTGGTAAGGGCTATTTATCTTATGGTTTATTTAAATTAAGAGTTGAGTATGTAAATTCTTCTAATTCAATCAATAAAATTTCTCATTCTGAATCCTTGGTGAATACAGCCGAAAGTTCTAATGTATGGCATAGTTATTTAGGTCATTTGAAAGTTCCCTCGGGGTGCATACTGTTAAATGCATGATGAACTTAAAGTTAATACCTAAACATGACATTGGATGTAGTCACAAATGATAAGTATGTGATGAGGCTAAACAAGTAAGAAAACCTTACCAATCAATTGAAAGGAATTTTGAAATACTTGAGCTTGTGCATACATATATTTGTAAGTTTAATGGGATCTTGACAAAAGTTTAGAAAAGATACTTTATTACCTTTATAGATGATTGTAGTAGAGACTGTTATGTTTATCTGTTAAATCATAAAGATGAAGCACTTGAAAAGTTTATCATTTGCAAAAATGAAGCTGAAAATCAAACTAGTAAGAAACTTAAGCAATTAAGATTAGATAGAGATGGAGAGTATGAGTCAGATCAATTCAATGAAAATTTTTGAAACTTTGGTATTATTCATGAAAAGACTCCACTTTACTCTCCTTCATCAATTAGGGTAGCAGAATAAAAGAATAGAACCTTTAAAGACATGACCAACATTCTACTTTTAAATTTTAGGTTGCCTAAATATTTATGGGGATAATATTTGAATACAGCTTGCCATATTTTGAATAGAGTCCTTCTCAAACATAAAGAAAGTACTCCATTTGAATTCTGAAAAAGTAGAAAACATAGCTTAAAGTATTTTCGAATGTGGGGCTGTCTTGCAAAAACTCTAGTCCTAGAATGCAAAAGGAAAAAGCATGGTCCTAAAACTATTGCTGCAGTTTTCTTGGGCTATGTGGAAACAAGCAATACATTGAGATTTTTGGTGATTAAGTCCAAAATCCCAAGGATAGAGGTTAACATAATAGTGGAATTTTGTGATGCCACGTTCTTTGAGGACATGTTTCCAATGAAAACTAGAATACATCATGATATTTCTTTAGATTCAGCTCTTACATCGACTTCTATTTTTGAACATATGGAAAAGATGTCAAATATGGTAGTTAATCTAAGTGGTTCTAGTTCAGTACCTATTGGAACGGAAGAACTAGATAAACCTAGATGGAGTAGGAGAGTTAGGATCGTCAAGGATTTTGGAGGTGATTTCATCACTTACAATAGCAAGGATGATCTTGTGATCTTCAAGGATGCTATGATCTCATCTGAAGCTAAGCATTGGAAGGTAGTTACCAAAAGTGAGATGGACTTTATTATCTCTAATATGACATAGGAATTAGTTGATCTGTGCAAATGAATCTTTAAAAAGAAACTCAAATCTAATAGAACCATTGATAAGTTTAAAGCTAGATTAGTTGCCAAAGGCTTTAGACAAAAAGAAGGAACACAATTCTTTAATACCTATTCCCTAGTAGCTCGATTTACTACAATCTGAGTGCTTATAGTATTGGCTTCCATATATGGTTTCTTGATTTAGCAAATGGATGTGAAAATAGCCTTTCTGTATGGTGATCTTGAGAAAAAGATATTTATATAGATAAGCCTAAAGGATTTGTAGCTCCTAGAAATGAGCAAAAGGTCTGTAAACTTGTTGAATCCCTTTATGATTGAAACAAGCTTCTAAGCAGTGGCATGAGAAATTTGATAAAACTATTTTATCATTTAGTTTCAACTTAAATGATAATGATAACTGCATTTACTGTAAGGTTAAAGATGGTGATTATGTTTCACTATGCTTATATGCATATGACATTTTATTGATTGGTTCTACCATTGATATTATCAATGAGATAATATCATACTTGAAAAGAAAATTTGAAATAAAGGATATGGCTAAAGCTAATGTGATTCTTAGACTCAAGTTGATTCAGTTAACTGAGGGTATAGCTATTTCTTAATCTCACGTTTTTAGAAGATTATTGAGAAATTTGGCTATAAAGAATATAGAATCACTAAGACAACATATGATCCTTTTGTGGCTCTTTTTAAGAATAAAAGTAGTATTCCTGTATCTCAATTGAGATATTCTCAGATTATTAGGAGCTTGCAATATCTTGCAAGTAGCTTGAGATAGATATCTCATTCACAGTCTCAAAATTAGTATGATATACAAGTTATCATAATAGAACCCATTGGGAAGCTTTGAGTAGGGTACTTCGATATTTTAAGGGCACGACATCACTTGGTCTACATTATGGCAAATTCCCTATAGTACTTGAGAGATATAGTGATGCTAGTTGGATAGCCAAAAACTCTAGTAGTAATAGGAGTATAAGGTATGTATTTACCTTGGATAGAGGTGTTGTCTCCTAGAAGTCTACTAAACAGACTTTGGTAACTCAGTCTATATTTGAGGTGGAGTTGTGTGCTTCGGACACAATTGGAATAAAGGCTAAGTGGCTACATAGGTTGATGGTCCAGTTACCTATGATTAGTAAGCCTTTTTTTGCGATTTAATGCATTGTGATAGCTAAACCATAATTGCAAAGATCGAAAGTTCAAAGTATAATCAAAAGACCAATAGAAATATCCAAGTTAGATTAAAGTCCATAAGGGAGCTTGTATTTGAAAGGGTTGTGGCCATTGATTTTATTAGATCTAAAGACAACATAGTCGATCCATTGACCAAAGGACTTAAGCTTTCCTTAGTCCAAAAATGCAGGCTAGGGATGGGACTAAAAACTCATCAGTGATGCATCTGTAGTGGCAACTCAACTTACCAAGTGGAGATCCTACAAGGAAGGTTCAATGTGCTATAAAAAAAGCTGCTGAGTATGTCAAAGTACACCTACCGTGACTAGAGAAAAAGGTTTATTCCTCAAAAACATTCATAATACAGGATTGGAACACATGGCCGTAACGTGTCAAACTTAAAGATTACTACATAACCATGTAGCTTGTTGTTACCAACAGACACCGCCATATCAAAGGGCCAAATTCAAGGCTTTAATCCATTTGTCCCTGTGATGGCAAAAGTTGAATAACTTAGGTGATGGTTCAAACCGAAAGAAACTATTACTAAAATCAAGCTACGATAATCCTAATAGTCCAAAACTATAGATTTGTGGGGGATTATTGTAACTTGCATCAAATCTATTAGGATTTATGTTTAATTACATGTTTGAAAAGTGATTAAAACTTATGAATGGATACCAATTTGGTTGGAATCCAAAAATGTTGTGCATATATGAAAGGGGGACAAAAGGACAAAAGATTATATATGTGAGGAAATTCCACATTGCTTGTGAGACAAAGTATAGGGGAATAAGTGAGAGTATAAAAGGCTTTTTGTCTAATACAAGGCTACTTATCCCACATTGGAAATTTGCCTAATGAGAGTACATCTTATATGTGGTTCAAGTACTGATACTTGGTAAAGTATCAATTGAGGGACTTATGAGGATATGCCCACACATGCGATCGCTGCCACCACTTATCTCGACCTGACTCTAGCATGGGTGTGGGCATTGGGGTGAATTGTCTCACATCTCGGGTTAATCTTTTTACTGAAAATTTCAACTTTTCTTGAAATTTTATTTAAAAGTTGAATTTTCAAATTCAAAATGTCAAAAGGCTATTATAGAAACTACCAACCATTTCTGTAGTTACAGAAATTGCCAGTTGTTTCTATAGTTGTAGAAACTACCAGCAATTTCTGGATTTATTAGGTCCATTATATCTGGTCCAAAATGTATCTAGCCTAGAATAAACCTAGACATCACGATGCCTCTTCCCTCATCTCTATATATAGTTGCTATTGAAGGTAGAATAAGAAACACAACTAAGAACAAAATCTCTTTTCTTCTCTAATATCTATATGATATAATGTTGTTTATCATTTTTTGGAGACTAAGGAATGATTGAGGTGAAGCTTTTTGGAGTGCACCAAAAGGCATCTGAAATTGTCTTATCCTAGAGAAAGTTTTGCTCTATGCACTGGTAGAGGCAATAATTTCTTTAAGGCAAACCATATTTTAGTGATTCAATCTAAGTTTTGTTACTATATAGAACTCTAACATACATTTTCTGTTCTTATATTCCAAACTAGGATGTTTGCTTTTGATTTATTCTTATGTTAAACTGAATTGCAACTGGATTCTTTTTTTTTTTTTTTTTGGAATATAGTATGCTGGATACTTTTGAAATATTTGTTATACTATTTTTCAAACATTCCCTATGATTATAAACTAGATTGTTTTTTTTGTTTTGATCTGTTATTTATAATCTGATATTATATTTCCAACACATTCATAATAAAAAAAGTTGAAAAATCAAATGTTTTCAGGAAAAGAAAAGCATGGGATTTTGATGAGGAAAAGATTAATTACTTCATTTGTATTATAAAGGATTTTGAAAATGACCAAGCAACAAAACTACTACATCTAACTGCATTTACTTGAGATTAAGGCAAAAGGCATCCTAGTTAATGACGAACACAAATCTTTATGACAATGATATAAGCGCTTACATTGTTTAGTTTTTGAAATTAAGGTGTGATGTTTGCAACAACCATTGTTAAAATTCAATCAAACCATGGTAAAGAAACTAATAAGTTGGTTCAAGTACTTTTAACCTCAAAATTAGCATTCTTATGGGAGCTGAATAAAAGATCATTAATGAAACAAGAATTTTCTCAAAAAGGGGTGTTTAATTTGTTGGATAAAATTATTTTCCCAATTCATTGTAATATATATATATATATTTAGAACCTAACTGAAGAGATTCATTACTTTGCATGATATGTTTGGATTTATTATATATTTTGGGCTAATCAAATATATCTTTTATAGTAATAGAGACTTATGATGAGGAGATAACCCAAAATTATAAAAATATTGGATAAAAAAATTGAACCCAAGAGATGTAATATGATAATCAAAACTATTTAGTCCTTTTCATATTTTTGTTGAAAAGACCATCGTATTCTTCAATTGCATATTGAATTATCAAAATTATTCTTATATATGAATGTATTCTAAAATTTATATATCAAGTTATCGTACTAACATAATTGGCCAATAATTAATTAACCAATACAATTTATTTTATCTTTCAAAATAATCATTGACCTTTTATCATTTGAAGGAAAATTTATTCAAATTGGGATAGTTAGTTATTCTAACAATGGTAGAGAATGGCATCTATTGGTGAAGTTAAATTGTAGATTTGTTAGCTCAATCGATGCCTTAAGAGGGTCCATACCTAATCTTCCCATATTCTTAGCATAGCAAAAATGATTTGTTCATTTTGTGATCATTGCATATATAGAATGATTGATCGTTTATAAGTCAAAGAATATAGAATGCATATTTTAACCACACTATCTATATGTTTGTCATCTTAGATTAAAGTCTTGTTTAATCAAGAGCTTGATGGTTCCTTTTCTTTGGTGCCTTTTGAGCAATTCATCTTGTTTGTCGGCTAAATTTGATGATATTATTTATTTAGAAAAGTGGAATGGAGAATGAAGGAATCCCAGGATTTTTCTTACACTAGTTCTCATTCTTATATTAAAGCCAAGCACATCGATGTTAAAAGCTTGACGACCATATTGATGAATCTAGATTTTGAGGAAAATTGCAAATAGGTTGTTGATAAAGTGGTTAAGGATTATGGATAGATTCATATTTTGGTGAACAATGCTACGAAGCAATAAGAGGCTAGCTCTATTAAGGAGATTTATAAAACAAGGCTTGAGAGGGTGTCTAGAACTAATATATTTGCTTGCTTCTTCACTCTCAGGTATGTACCGATTCATGTGTATTGTAATCAATATGTTCATATGACAATCAACCTGTATATCATATTAATTCATAAAGGTAATTGATTAATGCTAATATATAATGTAGGCACACTTAATTTGAAGTATATAAAGAGAGCTTGATCATTAGCACTGCATCAGTGAATGTATGAAAAGGCAACACAAAGTTACTGGGTTACATCGCCACCAAAGGGGAAATTGTTGCATTCACTTGAGGCCTTACTCTTGAACTAGTAGAAAAGGTCATAAGGGTTAATGGTGCGATGCCAGATCCAATACGAACACTATTGATCTTGTCTTGAAATTTAGACTAAATTGATGAGAATTGAAAGAAAAATAGAGCAAAATAGAGTAATGGGTTAAAATGGGCACACAAAGTTAGGCAGAACAGGTGCAACATGCGCCCAGGTGCAATGTTGTGCTTGTTCAAGCACACATGTTGTTGGAACAAGGCCAAAATAGGGAAGGATTTATGCATTGCTTACTAGGGCACAAGGTGGGCATGGTGCAAACTATGATTGCGCACTAGGGTGCATAAAGAAAAGCAAATTTGTGCTAGGGCACAACTTTTATGTGCTTTAACGTAAGGTTACTACCAGGATTGCCAAAAAGCAGTAGTTTGCATGCCGTGGCACAAGTCATGTATACCTTGGCACACAACACAAGATTTTTTTAACTAGGACTTTACTGTATGACTATATATACTCAGTTTCTTCCAAGATAAATATGAGATGAGATACATACACAAGGGTTTTAGACTGCTTTTGAAATAGTTTCTTGAGATGGTATCTAGAATGAGGGTGTTAGGTGTCTATGTGAGATTTGTGGGATTCAAATTTATATTTACACTTTGATTTGAAATTAATAAAATCCATTTATTTATTAGATAAATCAGATACATTGTCGAATCAAGTTAAATCTTATTTTCAATTACATTGAATTTTCTTTTACTATTATTTTATACTTAGGATTTGACCATTCTAAGTTACAACAAATTGGTATCAAGAATCGGGATTGATTAGATGGCAGCCATGAATTATGAGGTAGAGAAATTTGATGGGAAAAATAATTTTGGGTTGTGGAAGATAAAAGTCTATACCTTTCTATGTCAATAAAGTTTATAGAAAACATTAAAGGGTAGAGATTCCTTGTCGCAAACACTAATAGATAAGGAAAAGGATGAGTTTATGGCAAAGGTAAATAGTACTCTGGTGTTATCATTAGCAGGTAATGTATTAAGAGAGGTCACCACGAAAAGTATGCCAGTGGGACTATGGTTAAAGTTGGAGAGTCTATATATGATGAAGTTCCTGATAAATCGACTATATCTGAAACAGTGATTATACATGTTGAGAATGAAGAAAAGTATATCTATTACTCAGCATATTGATTATTTCAGTAAAGCAATTTTGAATCTCACTAGTATAAATGTTAAAATTGAAGATGAAGATCAAGCATTGATTCTCTTGCATTTTCTACCTAAATCTTTGAGCACTTGGTCATTACTTCGTTGTATGGATGAGATACAATTTCAATAGAGAATGTGAAGGCTTTATTGAATTCCAACAAGTTGAGAAAACATATCTTGGGCAGTAATAATGGTGAAAGTGGGGAAAGAGTTGTGGTAAAGAGGAGACCAAGAGAAAAAGGAAAGAGTAGAGGCCGATTGAAGTCCTGAACCAAACTTAGAAATGGTAACAAGTGTTTTAGGTGCAGTGAAAGGGGTACTGGAAACAAAATTATCTAAAATAAAGAAAGCTAAAAGATGCAGGTGAAACTTCTGATCAGAAAGAAGATGATGTCGTAAGATTTGTTGAGGATGTGTCTGATGGTGGGCTTGCTCTTAATGTTATTGAAAACTTATTAAGCTGAGTAGATTTTGTATAGTGGCCATGTGAAGATTGGTTTAACACTTATAAAAAATACAATGGTGGTAAAGTGTTTATGGAAAATGATACTTTTTGTAGGGTTATAGGAATTAACTCGATGAGTATCAGAGACACGATTGTATAGTAAAGACTCTAACAGATATGCGTCATGTTTCAAATCTAAAGAAAAATTTGATTTTTTTGGGTATTCTAGATAAGAACAATAGTGAGTATAGAGCTCGAGATGGAGTTCTGCAGGTTTGCAAAAGTGCATTACTTATCATGAAGGGAGATAAAAGAAATGGCATTTATATCTTGCAAGATAGTATAGTTTCTAGTAGTGTAACAATTTCTTCATCAGTTAATGATACTACGAGATTGTAGCATATGCAACTTGGGTATATGAGTGAGAGGGCGATGTCAGAACTAAGCAAATGGGTCTTATTTTGTGGAGAGAAGATTAGAGAACTGGATTTCTATAAGCAGTGTGTGCTTGGCAAGCAACATAAGGTGAAATTCAACATTACAATTCATAGGACCAAGGGCACCTTAGATTACATTACTCAAATCTTTGGGGGCCTTCTTAGGTTCTTTCAAAGAGATATGCTAGGTACATGCTAACATTTATTGATGATTTCTCACAAAGAGTATGGGTGTACATGCTGAAGCATAAGGATAAAGAGTTTGTCAACTTCAAGCAATAGAAAACTTTAATCGAGAAGTAGCAAGAATAAAATCAAGTGCTTGAGGACCGACAATGGATTGGAGTTCTGTAGTAAGGAATTTTGGGAATTCTACAATTAGGAAGAAATTATGAGGCACCACATAATTGTGCACATACCACAGCAAAATAGAGTTGCAGAATGGATGAATAGGACTATCTTGGAAAGCGTTAGATGTATGCATATTAATGCTAGATTGTCTATGGATTTTTAGGCTGAAGCAATCAATACTGCTTGTTACTTGGTGAATATGTTACCATCAACTGCTTTGAACTAAAAGATACCAATGAAAGTTTGGTTTGAGTCTTCTATTGATTACTCAAATCTGAGAGTGTTTGGGTGCCCAACCTATGCTCATATTTGTGATGGAAAGCTTGAACTAAGGCCTAGGAAGTGCATATTCCTAGGCTATGCAGATGAAGTAAATGGTTATCTTTGTGATGTAATGATGACAAAGGCTCCTAGATGATTATTAGTAGGGATATGACTTTTGATAAGTCTGCAATGATGAAGAAGGTGGAGCAACCTAAAAGTCATCAATAGGGCATTAAGAAGAAGGTGGAAATTGAATTTATACTCTACAAGTTTTAAAGGAGAAATAGAAGGTGATAGATAAAGCTAGTAAGAGCGTAATATCACTTAATCAGCAGCAAGAAAATAAATCACTAAAACTATTGTTTGGCTCATGATAAGGAGAAAAGATAGATCAAACCACCACAACAATTTACATTTTCAGATCTGGCAGCTCAGTTGAGGAGTTTGTAGACGATGTTTCAGTCTTATACAAAAAGATAATTTCCAAGCCAAATTCTAATAAATGCGGTAATGTTCAGGCTAGATTTTAATAAATGCAGTAATTTTTAGGCCAGATTCAAATAAATGGGTTGCAACTATGAGTGAAAAGATAGAGTCTCTATATAAGAATAGCACATAGGAGCTGGTTGATGTACCCAAAGAACAAAAGATTATAAGTTGCAAATGAATCTACAAAAAGAAGGAAGGGATTCCTGAGGTCAAGGATGCTAGATACAAGGCGCGTTTGGTTGCAAAGGGTTTTACTTAGAGAGAGAAAATTGACTTCTATGAGGTGTTCTCCTCAGTTGTAAAACACACTTTCATTCGTGTTTTACTTGCTTTATTTGAAATGGAGCTTGAGCAAATGGATGTAAAAATAGCATTTTTGCATGGTTAGTTGGAGGAACAAATCTACATAAACCAACCAAAAGGATTTATTATTTTTGAGAAATAAAATCAAGCATATCTCTTGAAGAAGTCTTTATATAGCTTGAAATAGTCTCCCAGGCAATGGTATAAAAAGTTTGATGCATTTATTACCAAGATAGGATACACTAGAAGTAATTTTTTGTTGTTGTGTATATTATAAAAATATAGTGATAACATTCTAGTTTATTTGCTATTGTGTGTTAATGATACGTTGATTACCTCCAGAAACATATTTAAGATCAATGTGTTGAAAGCTTAGTTGAGTGAAGAATTTGAGATAAAGGGTTTGGGCTGTGCAAAGAAGATATTGGGCATGAAGATCATCTAGGACAAATATACAGGATTGTTGTACTTACCTTAACAACATTACATTGAGAAAATACAAGAGCATTTTGGGATAGATAAGTCCAAGCCAGTAAGTATGCTAGTTGTAGCTCATTTCAGGCTCTCATTAGATAATTCACCAAATACTAAGGAAAAGGTAGAGCACATGTCAAATGTGCCAAATGCTAGCATAGTAGGTAGCTTGATGTATGCAATGGTGTGCACTAGGCCAGACATTTCACATGCAGTCAATGTTGTAAGTAGGTACATATACAAGCCAAGAAAAACCAATGTTGTAAGTAGGTACATGTACTACAGATAGATGTTTAAAGTATATTTAATTGAATTATATTGCTAGGATTATTAGCTATGTGGATACGGATTATGCAGGAGATTTGGATAGCAAAAGGTTTATGACAAGGTATGTGCTTTGTGTTTTGAGTTATATTGTTAGCTGAAAGGTGACTTTGCAATCATTAGTTGCATTGTCTACAACAAAAACTGAGTACATGGCTTTGGCTAAAGGCATGAAAGAAAGCATTTGGCTAAAGGGGCTAATTGAGGATATGGGTATGGATTCTGAGGTTATGTCAATACTTTGTGACAATCATATTGCTATACACTTGTCAAAGAATCAAGCCTTTCATAAGAGAACAAAGCACATTGATATGAGGTATCACTTTGTCTGGGATATGGTGTCTCAACGTGTTATTTTGGTTGATAAGGTTGGGACCAAAGATAATCCAACAGATATGTTAACTCAGGTTATTTCAAGAATCAAATTCGAGCATTACTTAGGTTTGGTTAACGTTTGCAAACTCAAATGACAGGCCCTTTTAGGGGTAGTGGCAAAGAAGAAGGATGGTGAATTTCAAGTCAAGGTAGAGAATTGTTGATTTTGCCTTGAAATTTGGGTTAAATTGATGAGAATTGAAAGAAGAATGGAGTGAAATAGAGTAATAGATCAAAATAGGCACACGAAGTTGGACAAAACAATGTGATGAGCTCCCGGGCCCAAGGTTGTGCGCATCCAAGCACACATGATATTGGAATGAAGCCAAAACATGGAAGGATTTACACGTCGTGTGCCATGGTGTGAGGTGGCCACGCCCTGGCATGGTGCAAACTGTGACTGCGCATGCTAGTGCGGAGTGCTGCACATTAGGGCTTGTAGGGAAGAGCAAATTTGCACCAAGGCACAACTTTTGTATGCCCTAACATGAAGGTTACTGCTAAGATTGCCAAGCAGCAACATTTTGCACACCAGGGTGTAAGTCATGTGCACCCCGGCATGCGGCGCTTGATGTTTTTTACTAGGACTCTACTTTGCAGCTATATATACTCAGTTTATTCCAAGACAAACGTGAGATAAGACACATACATAAGGGTTTTAGATTGCTTTTGAGATAATTTCTCGAGATGGTGTCTACAATGAGGGTGTTAGGTATTCATGTGAGATTTGTGGGATTCAAATTTGTACTTGCACTTTGATTTAAGATCAGTAAAATTCTTTTCTTTGTTGGGTGCATTAGGCACATCGTTGAACCACATTAAATCTTGTTGTCAATTATATTGAAGTTTCTTTTAGTATTATTTCATAGTTAGGATTTGATTGTTCCAAGTTACAACAAACGCTTTTGATTCCAGCTTGTTTCAGTGAAGAGAAAAGTGTGGATTTGGGAAACTATCAATCTATTGTGATCTTGTAACGTGACACACTACAAGCAAATATGTTTTTTGCTATAATATTTTTTACTTCGCTAAAAATAATATAGTAAAAAAGCACTATTTGTTATAATTTTTTTTATTGTAGTATAAAATTCCAAATGTATGGTAAAACTCATATTAAATACTACACTTCATCTTTTCAAAGTAAAGGATATATTTATTTACTATAATTTTTATGTGTGGTGAATAATATATTACATTTAGTACAATTTTACATAAATCGTTGCAAAACGTTGATGAATTGATCACATATGAAGTTAAAAAAAATATGGTGATAAATATTAAAATCTTAAATAAAAAAATTTCACTAAAAAACTAAAGGTAAAATATAAATTGGAAGCCCGGTTTAATCAACAATATTTAAGGTAGAATAAAGAATTGCTTTAAATTTTTATCATTAAAAAATTAATTAATTAATCTATTAATTAATTAAATTCTTAAGTAAC